>KN835147.1:0-202033 GCA_000827255.1 Suillus luteus UH-Slu-Lm8-n1
TACAAAGCTTAGTTCGACCAGTTTTCCCTGTTCTTGCCTTAAGCTTCTCTTAAGTCAACTCCACCCTCTCGTGTGAACGTTTTACAAACGCCACAGAAGGTCATACCGAAGACATCACCAGCCTTGCCGTGAATGCTTCTGGCACCATCGTCGCCTCTGCATCTATCGATAACTATATCTGCATCTGGCAATTACCCCTTCCACCCGTCAACATGAAGCACACTTCCAGTGTACAATGTGTTGCCTTTTCCATGGATGGCAAACACATCCTTAGCGGAGGTAGTGATAATAAGATCTCTGAATGGGCAGTGCCGCATAAGCAAGTGGTAAATTCTTAATGACATCCTTCCCTTTCATCATCTAATCTCACGTCTTTGTTGCCAAGGCTCAGGACTCAGCTGATTTAAAGGTAACGGTCTAGTGGCAACCTTGGCTTGTACAATTTAAGTCGAGTATGCCACTCCTTCATGTAGATTATGGCTACCAACACGGCAGTCCGTGATGCCTGCATCATAGGGGACTTGCACACCGCTGAAGTGCTGCTGACACAAGAGATCGACACCAATTCGAACACTGATTATGATTCGTATGCAAGTCGCTCAATCGTCATGGTGCGAAAACTCGACTGGGATCATGCGCTTGATGATGCAATCAAGGTAAGACATGCCGATCCGTCATTCCCCCTTCACATAGGCTAACTTAGATAATGACTTAGTCTATCGGCATTCAACCCTCGTTAATTGGCTATATCTCTAAGGGCCTCGCCCTCTGCAGAAAACAACAGCTTTATGACGCGATGAAAGCATTTGACTTCGCGTTCACGTACACAAATGGAGACCCAAAGCTGGCTCATTATCTTTTCTTGATCAAGGCAGGTCCAATCTTTTTGACACTCGTGCGCTCCTTTACAATTTTCAGGCCGTTGCATTATTCAATGCAAATACACACGAAGAAGCAGTGCTGCCCGTACAAGAGCTAGCAGCTCGTCCCAATGCCGATCCCCTTGCTTGTCGTGTCGTGGAAGTAAGTATCACACACTCATTCAAGCCCAGGTCTGTGTGCTCACGCGCATCAGGCGTGTTTGCGACTCCAGCTAGGAAACATTGCCACAAATGGCGCCCTTCACAGAGAAGCTGCTGACCACTTCGCTGCCGCCGTAAATGCTAGTGCTTCCTTTTCTAAATTGGATATCCATTCCATGTACGAGGACTTTGCCTTGGCGCGTTGATATGAAATAATCAAAAAAAATTCATGCTCAACTACGTGCTTTTGCAGCTTTTCGGCTGGGACCTCAAGTCCTTATGGCAAACTGTGAACCAGCAACGCTGCCATGCACTTGTTGGTGCAGGTGACGTTGGGTCAGCCCTCGAAGCATGCCTATACATGATGGACATGAGCGATGAACCCACCAAAGCCAGTTTCCGTGCTTGGATCCCTGGTAAGTCTTCACTAATGCCACCCAGCTTTGATGCTCACCTGCATGTCACTCAGCTCTCAATGAAGAACGAAGCGCACTTTACAATACCGATTAAGATATTACCATAGCACGACTCGGCGAACAACTCAAATCTTTGCGCCATTTTGACTTTCAACCACCTGTATCTGATATTTCCATTATCGTATGTTGGCCCATCACACAACGATGCTTGCTTTCGGTCATGTTATATGTTCAAGTTGGCATCACCATACACCGTGCGCAAATATAAAGCCACCTTCCGGGGAGTGCACGTCTAAAACAACCAGCAGGAACGGCAGACTGAAGGGAGTGCGCCTTACTAGCATCAAGCCTTTCGCATGACCGTGACTCTGGATACGCGAAAGGGACGGGGGTCCCATTAGACCAGCCAGTAATGCCCCACATATAATCTATTTCAATGAACAGAGATGCAAAAGACAAACGACTATACGATGGCTCTACACCTATAGCGAGTGCGCCGCCGATATTATTCATATTAGCCATCGTGGAATCTTTCGTCCATATGTCCAATATCATGATAAGGAATAACACAGTCATTGAATATTGATCGATGTAGGATGTGGGTCATCGCTACACGTGCCATCACCGTGACATGTTTAAAAGGAGAAGCCTGTAATGCAATCACTGAGCTAGCGCCTCCACCACAACTTTCACGCCCCATGCCCCAGGATCAGCGACCCGCTCAGCCTTCAATTTTATGCTATCGACATATGCGCTCCTGCCAGCCTTCGCCTCCATATCTTTCGTCCCTTCAGCAGCCTCTCCAGCGGCCACCACAGCCGCAGCAAGGCCGGACGACAACGCACCGATGAACGCAGCGAGAGGGTCAACCAGTGTGCGAGAAGGAGGTCGCGCCCGGGTGTAAGTACACAAACGAACTAGAGCAGCTTCTAGTGCCGTGCACCATACTTCTTGTGTGGCGATCGAGGAAGAACTTTTGGCGAGCGCTTGGGCGAGGGCAGAGAAGAAGATCCTAACACATGAGGATTATGAGATGTGAATCAGATCCAGAGAAACTTCACCGACGAATAGAGGGCTCCGCTAGTTCCTCCCATCGCGTCCTCAGCGATGCGAGAGATTGTGATGACGCTGCCAAGTACGTCGTTGCCGGAGATGCTGTTTTCGTTCAGAGCCTCGAGCACAGCTGTATGCATATGATGAGCATACACTCATATCATGATCGTAATGTGAAGCACCTGTAGCACCACCTTTGAGCGTAAGTCCGCAGTCCCCATCACCAGCGATGTTATCCATGCGAGTAATCTCGGGCTCAGCAGTAATGAGGGCCCGACATGCACGCGCCACTGCACTGTTGAATTGATCGATATCGGGGGCTTTAAGTGAGGCTGACCAGGCTTTCGCGTGGGTTGCAGTTGGGAGGGGCGAAGAGATAGATGTTGGCTTTGGGACGGACCTAGAGGACCACTTCCATCCTGGAGTGTTGGTACTATCATCGAGTAAGGAAAGAATAAGATCAGCAGACGGTGTTCCCGTGTCGTTTGCGGCGGGAAGGAGGAGCATAGTAATTGAAAATCCGGGCATGTTGAGACTTGTCTAGCAGGGGTTATCGTCAATTCTAGCAAACCTCAAGGAAATCAACAAACCATGAAAGAGCCAGAAAGCAGGCGCATGATTTTAATTCCAGATTTGTCAAGAGCACGCCTCACTTCAGCGACTACCCCGCCGAGCTCGAGTTCGCTGAGACCTCCGAGGTTATTGACGAGGAGAACAACACGGTCTGTGCCGTCGTTCTTGAAGGGAACGAAGGACCGTTCTTGGTCTGTTGTGGACGTGATCATTTCGAGGAGAGTGGGGATGAGTTCGTTGAGTGGTGGAACAGGAGAAATGCGGCTATGACCACTTTCGTTGTGAATTCCGAGACCGATTTCGAGCTCATCTACACCCAAATGTATGTCGGGAACAGCGGTGCCCGGGACCTGTATGAAGTGATGGAGTATCGTAAATAAAACGATGTCCTCGATGCTCGAACGTTGACTCGTACATGACAGTGGTCCAGACCAACACCTATAGTGCCGAGCCTAGAGGAAACGTACTGGGCGACATCGTAGACCTCATTTACAGAGGCCCCTGCTTGGGCGAGGGCACCTGCGATTTTGTAAACGAGACAAACACCAGCGAGTCCACTGTAGGATGTTCAGGTGATGTAGTAGAATTTTGAGAGATGTCCATACCGTCTTCCTACAATACTGCCTTGGGTTCTTCCTACAGCAACGTCATCTCCAACGATGACGAACTTGACACGGTCAGCTTTGTCGGGGTGACGGGCCGCATATTCTTCTTTAGCTAGACCAAAATTGAGGACATCGCCGGTGTAATTCCTACACATAAGATTCGATTCGTGAGCGAGTCTCATACTAAAAGAGTTATCGCGATGAGTCGTACTTGACTACAATGATGGTGCTAAATGTGATCACTGTTAGCACATGAGATTACAACCATAACAATGAGATCACCCTGTTTCGTTATCAATCAGATCTATTGCACGGCGAACTTGACCAGCGCTTGGAGACGCAAAGACATTGCCACACACAGCGGCTTTGTGAATGTCAGTTAGGTCACGGCCTCATAGAGAATTTGGCGATTCTGCTAACCGGTCAAACACCCCTGGCCTGCATCCAGGTCAACGTATTCTGGGATGTAATGCGAGGGCTTATATACCTACGAAACCCGAGTGGGATGGCTCATGGCCAGAGCCACCTCCACAGAGGAGGGCAACTTTGGAGCGGTCCTGATCAGCAAGGTACACGACTATAAAACTTTTTAGTAAAAGATCTTGATCATCGGTCTGCAACGTTACCTCTGTGGATCGGATCAAGAGCTAGATGTGTATTGATTGCACACAGTCCTTCTAAGGAATCAAGCACGAGAGAGGGTGATGTGTTCAGGAAATGCTTGCCTGCATCCAAAATTGGGTGAGCAGTTACATTGACACATTGATAAGGCCTTACTTTGTACGACCATGATGACTGCGGGGTGGGAAGGAAGGAAGGAGTTTACATGTAGATCATGTAGACGCGATAAGCCGCGCGCACCTGACCGTGACGTAGTAATGATGCGGCCTGTCCACCGTGACGTGAGTCCGACTCTAGTGCAGGCTGTGCAGCACCACCCAAACCGCTGCCATTCTTTCTTGTGCTAAGTTTCTCTGTAAGTAACTGAAGTCTGGCTCATGAAAATAACTTCGCAGATGGGCTGCCGCGACCAATAATACTATGACTAGTAGAACTTTTGATGGTATGAACTCAACTCCAATGGCCCGTTTACAGTTGAAGCAAAGTCAATTGAATTACCTAGTATCATCTGCTCATACGCTTGAAGATGTACGACTCGACGTTAGGCTCGTCCGGTCCTGCTCCTTCCACCCTGCCTATCATTACCCCATTCCACTCATCACCTTCATCTCCTCCGCCGCGTGCTACAGGAAATCAGCCACATCCCGCAGACAAAGAAGATAAGAGCAAAAGGAATGTGGAACGTGTCAGTTCTTCGTTAGAGACCAACGAACAAAACGTGCACAAATAAAGGCGGGCAAGCTCACTGCGTCCGGTCCAAGGTATGTACATAATGGTGCTTGCCTGATTCAGGCAATGTCCACCATATGGTAGGTTTATCACGGTAGAGTTGTTTTCGGCTAACGATGGGGAACTAGAATCATCACCTTAACCGCTATTAGTAGGGATCGGGAGGTCTGAGTCACTCCTGCCTTTGACATTCAATCCACAGTCACCCTTTTGTCGCACTGCCCTCTTGAGTCTTCAAGGCTCTTCGACAGCTGCCCGTTGCTCAGCCCCTCTCCAAACTCGTGGTGTCTCATAACATGTGCCATCCCTGACAGAACTTGCTCAGGCTATTGAAATTTCTTCTATTCGCATTCCTAATTATTCATTCATCTCACCTCTTCCCACTTTATGCCCTCATTTTAACGCTTTTCCGTCTTTTCGGGTATGGGTCGCACGGATCCATCCAGGCCATTATGTCAAATGTGGTTACAAGCCCCAAACACCTCATCGCGCCCATCTCAGCCAAGCGGCAATCGCTTTCGTTGCATGGCACCCATCACTAACCAAGGTCCAAGATGGAATCATCAGAGTCAGTGTCCCGAATGGCACGATTTTCAGAGTTTCTGCGTCCCACTCTCCCTCGAATACCACCTTTTTCCCTGATCAAGAGCATTGGGATCGAGCCCCTTCGTCCAAATGTTATCACTTCATGGGTTCAGGTGGTCCAATCATCGCCTTTTCATCTACGTATTACGATGAACCAAGGGTCATCACTTGAAGAATCACTGGAGTTATTCAGTGCGTTAAATTAACAAAGACAACAATCTGTTCAAAGTCTTCGAGTACGGCAATCACACGAGTCTTATAAGTCTCGCCCAGCATCCGTTGATATAGATACCACTAGGCCTCTGCTTCGCTTCTCCAAGCTACGAGAGCTCCATCTCTTGATGGTCAGCTCCTTTCATTTATCAGACGAGGCGCTTACTACTATGGGTGCATCTTGGCCTTGCCTTGAAGTCATTAACATCAGTGACGGCCGTGCGCAGGCGGCCCCATCCGACATCACTCTGCGCGGTCTCATCCTCATCTTACTAGTGAATAAGTGCCCTCTTCTGAGGAGCGCTCACCTAGTGATCAACGCCAATGTGTTGAAGGGAATGGATGAGTATTCTTCATCGATGGTTGGTGCAAACAAACTTAATAATCTCGTGCTCGTGGACATCACTGTCCAAAATCCTAGAATTTTAGCTCTTATTGTCTCTCCAACCTTCCCGAAGGTGAAGGTGGAAGCGGTGGTTTTTATACGGCATTCTTTCGATTACAAGCGTCATTAAGGTGAATGAGCACCTGAGGGCGTTCAGATATGCCCAGAGCGACGTTGCTGATTTGAAAACTGGTTTCCGTCTCCTAGTGTGTCAGTTATATGCTAGTAATGCTTGTCACTCCGTAGGTAATCGATGATATATCATAGAATGCTTATTTTGTCCACACTTTGTCTGTGGCATAGTTAACATTGTGTTCATTGATCTGCTACAAGAATCCAACCGCCTTGCAACTTGCCCCTTCTCAACTTCGCTGTCCTTCTAATCAAATGCTTTCGGAGCTCAAGTGACGTCCTATGCCATGCATTGAATATACCAGTGATTGCACTCCTCATCTTCATAGGTTAAACTCATACGCATGGGTCCGGGAGCGCAACATGCCCAAGGATTCTCGTGAATACTAATAGCAATTCACTTCGACTAGACATTCTTTATATAGTAACCCCGTCACGGTGTCAAGACATGATGCAAAACACATTGGCGTCTCCCAGCTGTATATCCAGGAATGGCACCCGGTGGGAAGACTGTCGTTCCGCGACGCTGACGGACCCGGGGAGTTGATGCTGGCCCCCTTCAAACTCGGTCTAGCTGTAAGTCGTAGAACATAGCGCGAACTTTCAGCGCCGAAAGGTTAACTCGTTGGTAGGTCGAAGCGGTGATCAGCGAGGTGCCGATCTATGAATTGATTTACGTCGTGACTGGAAATACGATTGTCGGATCATCGAGCCGTTCACAGTCCCATGGCCATAGCGGCACAAATCGACAGAAAAATAAATTATTGGGATACCCGTATCGAGCGACATGCTGCATGCATATTACACTCCTGGTTCTTTTCTGGTTCAAGCGCAACATGAGGCTGCTGTAACCTGTGTACGGGTACGCATGTTTTCCTGAAGCGAAAATCAAAGAGACGCACCTGTTTTGTACATGTCCAAGTTTGGTATACCAAGCACTGCCATTTTGGTTGTGAAAAGAAACGGAGATGAACGTCCTGCTGTACACAGACAGCAGCTCTTACTAAATGCATCGATCGATTTTTCACGACAAATTAGTGCCCGTCGAACATACGTTAGTTTTGATCCATTTTGGGTTCTGCGAGCTTTATTATTACTCACAAAGCTCGAGTCATTGCCAAGGGAAGGCTCATGGCCAGAGCCGCATGTAATAGGCTCCACCATGCTATGATATATCGGCTAGAGCAAATTTACTTACTGAGCCCATCGAAGATCATGCATATGATCGAGATATGACTTGAGGTCATTAAGCTAGCAGGTTAACCGCAAAGTCCCTAACACACGTTGATTTCGGAAGGCTCGTGGAAGAAGGCTCAGGACCTCAGGTCGATCTGTTTCACCCGTGGGAAAACTGAGTTACATACGCGTTCTTGTTTGTCGAGGAGGTTTCTCATTTAAATGTCATGAGTTTGCCATCACCTGCAGCATCACCTTCTTTAAAACCAACAGAATTGATCCCCGCAGGCCGAAAGAGACAGCGGTCCCGATCCATGCAATCAGATTCTTCATCTTCTATAAAGCGTTCTGCTTCAGAAGGCCCTACATCAGCTACACCTGTCCCTACCATGACAGATCCTATATCTTCGGTTGATTCTGCAAGAGAGCACGAAATTGAAATTGACGCTTACATGGCAGAACAGGGTGAAGACATTACAGCTCAACCGGGTTCTCTCACTATCGAGGAGAAAGTGGCACGCATCAAATATCTGCGTGACACGCCTATGGTCGCGGGCGACACTTGGTATATCATATCTCGTCAATGGTTCAGAACTTGGGAAATCGCTTGCGGAATCTTGTCAGACAAGTCACTCGAGTCATTGCAGGAGAAGGATATCGGTCCACCAGACAATTCCTCTCTATTTGACTCCCAGGGAAATCTTACTTCACTTTTAGTCGAACACATCGACGTCGAGTTCCTACCCGAGGCAGCTTGGATTGAGCTTGTAGCTTGGTGCGTGTCACTTCTCGACTTATTTGATTCAATTCTTCATATCCCTTCAGGTATGGTCAGGCGATAAATCCGCTCCCGAGATCCGTCATCTCGAAAGCCTTTTTGCAGACTACCTTGGAACTTCGTCCCCCGCGTCTCAAGGTCTTGGTGCTCAAAGATTTGGGCCCAGATGCTGATATCGCAGGACCTCCGCATTCCTACGTTACTGTCTCTATCAAAGATCCAATGAAGATCCTTTTCAAGGCGCTCGTATCTGCTGTCACCGCTCGCAGCAACGTTCCTCACAGAATCTGGAAGATTGAACCTGGTGAATTTCTCGGTTCACACTTTCCCGTATCGAAACTCGCATCGTGGGGAGCAGAGCTAGTGAGTGAAGGGACAGACAAGACAGTCGAGGACAACATGATAGAATCGGAGGATCCTTTCGTGATCGAATTTCAAGAGAATGGCGCTTGGATCGTTGATGCTTCTCAAGTTGTGCAAGCACCTCCACCTTCAGCAGTACACGTACCGCCACCCCTCTTTAGCAATGACAACGATTTCTTCAGCCGTCTGAGTAATCCACGAATATCAGCATATCAGAACACTAAACCTTTGCGCACTCCGTCGCCGTCGCGGCGAGGCTCTTCCTCCAAGGCGAAGGAGTCATCAGTCGCTCCCTTCAAGTCATCTGGATTTTCAAAGGGCAGTAGTAAAATTATCCAAGAACCTGGCACCCTCGGTCTGGGAAATATGTGCGCCTCGTTGTCAAATAGTAGTTAATCCACTGACACAAGCGCAGGGGAAATACTTGCTTCATGAACTCAGCGCTCCAATGCCTTGCGCATACAAAAGAGTTGACGGATTATTTTCTTTGTGAGTGTTTCCCTCAGATGGTGGCCAGTAACGCTAACACCATATCATAGCTGGCGTCTATCAAGAGGAACTCAATCCCGACAACCCGCTTGGCATGAATGGTGCCATCGCAGAAGCGTTTGGGCTCCTCTTGCATCGTATCTGGGCACGAGATTCAACGAGCACTTCATACTCGCCACGCGAATTCAAGTCGCAGCTGCAGAAATTTGCCCCTCAATTCAGCGGATACCAGCAGCACGACTCGCAGGAACTGGTTGCGTTTCTACTGGATGGACTACACGAGGACCTTAATCGTGTCCTCAAAAAACCTTACGTTGAGAAACCAGATTGGCAGGGAGGCGACGATCTCGAACTTGCTAAATTAGCTCAAACGTCTTGGGACGGATATATGAAGCGCAACGATAGTGTTATCGTCGATCTCTTTCAAGGCCAATATCAAAGCACTCTGGTGTGCCCTGAATGCGAGAAGGTACGTATTGCGCGAAACTTTACCGCCCTCCGCTGACTCGTATTGTTCTTGCAGGTTTCTATCACGTTCGATCCATTCATGTATCTCACACTTCCTCTGCCCGTAAACAGAAAGTGGTGGCACGTTATCCATTATGTTCCATGGGACCCGTCCGTTCCTCACAGGAGGGTAAAAGATTTCGGTCCTGTCCTCCATTCGTTTCGCTAAATATCATGTACCAAAGGTCCCCGTCGAGATAAGTCGTGACAGTACGTTCAAAGATCTGAAGAATCTACTTGGCCGATGGATGGGCGCCAGGCCCAAAAGGGTCAGCGCGTACTCGCACACTATTGAGGTTCTTTGCTGATTACTTGAGCTCCAGTTGCTAACCCTCGAGGTGTTTAATCACCGTTTCTACAAGAATCTCGATGACAGCATCCTGTGCGGGGATATGGTTGACAATGACCAGATTTACTGTTTCGAACTGCCCTGTAATTCGCGCCAGAGTCGCTCATACAAGCCAAAGGACAACGATCCTTTCATCCTTCCTGTGATTTTGACGGATGGGGTCCCTCCTCGCCCCGCCTACGCTAATTATTCTCGTAGTACAAACCCCTTTGGCCGTCCGTTCATCGTGGTAATCGATAGAGACCAAGCAGGATCTGTGGAGGCCATGTATGATGCTGTCATCGAACGCCTACGAAGATGGACGGTCCACGAGAGGGAGTTATATACCTGGCAAACCGATCTTTCTCCCAATGATGGTGATGCTATCACGATCCCTATCTCAACAGTCTCCCCCATCGACTCTATGGCAGAGATCAAAGAGAATGGGGATGTTAGCGAAGTTGACGGGATGGTCATCGAAGGCGACATTGCAGATCAGAGAATTCTCGGCGATGACGACTCTGATATGGATCTCGGCGTGTTTATCACTGGCACGAAACAAGGTGTCTTCAATTTGCGCCTTTACAGTGGCTACAAAGATTACACCGCAGGTGGCTACGGTTCCAGTAACGGCCGACCCGAGCAGTGGGAAACCCGTATTGAAGACACTGAATCGGGAGCCCCATTACTAAAGGAGGGTGACGCTTTCCTCTGCGAGTTCGATGAGAACATGAAGACATTCTACTTCGGCTCCTCTCCGTACGAGAGCTCACGGTGGGATGAGTGGGTGCCTTACTTGCACCTCGAGTACTTGAAGGCCAAGGAGGTTGCTGCAGCACAGAAGTCGAAGGGAATAACACTTGATGACTGTTTGGCGGAGTTCACGAAGGAAGAGCAGTTGGGTGAAGATGACTTGTGGTACTGCCCGCGTTGCAAGAAACACCAGCAAGCTACGAAGAAGTTCGACCTTTGGAAGGTCCCGGACATTCTCGCTGTACATCTCAAGCGTTTCAGTAGTAGCCGCACGCTTCGCGATAAGATCGATACTTTCGTCGACTTCCCTATTGAGGGTCTCGACCTTACTGCTCTCGTTGGTGAACGACGAGTGGGGACCAGGCTCGCGCAGAGTGGAGCCGATATCAACGAGCTTGGCATCAAAGATGTCGAGGAGCCTCTCATTTATGATCTTTATGCCGTCGATGAGCATTTGGGGGGACTTGGTGGCGGACACTACCGCGCGTATGCCCTCAACCATGTGACAGAGCAGTGGTATCACTTCGATGATTCGTATGTCACACAGTCTGATGCCAGTCATGCAGTAGTAAGTTTAATTTCTGTTTTTTTTTGGTGCCAATTATTCAATAATTTTCGAAGAATTCCAACGCCTACCTGTTGTTCTATAAGCGTAGAAGCAACACTCCGTTGGGGGGCAAGACCAACGAGAAGATAGAGGAAGCTGGTCGTAAGGCTGCCGCCGAAGCGGAGGAAGAAAATGCTGCAGAACCGGAGGCGCAGCTTCCGACACCGCCCAGTGAAAGCGGCGCAACCCCCTTTCCCTTTCCCTCCACACAACAGCCTAGTAATGCTGGATACCTCACACCGCGATCCAACACAAGGTCGACTCCCACATCATCGCCACCTCCCCTTGATGATGGTGATCCGACAGCGTTGGAGGCGCAGAGCGATGATCTGATTGCTGAGGATGCTCTCGCTCTTTGTCCTCTCGAACTCGCGTCCCATCAGTTTGATTTCCCCGACCCGTCAGCGAGGGCCTCTCCGACATCCTCAGTCGAGGTGGAGCCTGACTATGATGATGACCCCGCGCGCAGTTCGTTATTCCGCTCGCACGCAGACATTGACTCTTTGGTTGGTAGTGGTCAGAATGGTCTACCTTCCCCAGCAGTTTCTGATCCCGACATGAACCCATTTTCCGACATGAATTTGCAGAAGAGTGCTGATGATAGCATGGACGTTTGACGGAATACCACGATTATAGAGCTACGAGTTGTAATTTACCTGCATAATCCCGTATCTTAATTAGTTACTACTTAGAATGTTTTCTTTCGGATACTTTGCACCGTGAGGCAGCCGCGGCTTAGGGCGTGGGTGACACCCGCTTGACCTTCACAATAAGCGACCTTTCCTAGTATTACACCATAATAAGCCAAGGTTCGCTACATGAACAGGCTTCATCCAGCGTTGCTCTATCTGACGATATATAACCCGACTTTATGTCCCAGTGAAGAGGTCTCCAAAGACGACGAGGATGCAGAAGAGCAAGCACAGATTCTTTTCTACACTTCACAAGAGCGCGCTGCTTCGCGCGACAAGATGCTAAGGCAGGTCGGACTTGCCAAGGCGCTCGTCAATTTCTCTGAGTAGGAGTCTTAGGTTTTCGCCCTTGTGCAAGATACTCATCACTTAGTAGGATATTCCATCCGACCAATTCTTGCCACAATGTACATTCTCAGTCGAGAAGGATGATAATGCTCAATCCCGAACCTGACTTCTGGATTCACGCAGTACGCCGACTCTCGATCTGTTGATGCGCTCTCATGCTAGTTTTTGCTAGGCGGTAGAGCTTGCAAAGACACCGCGGACGCTTCTACCCAAACCGAAGGGCAAGGGTAACGGAAAGGGAAAGGGAAAAGAGAAAGAGCAAGCAAGCGCTCTACAACCCTCTTATGACTATCACGACGGCTCGCTTCACGATTTCGCACTTCGCGCGCGCTTGCTCCGTGGATACGAGCAGTTCAAACTTACGCATGGGTCCTTCACCTCGATTTTGAGTTCCCTCGGGCAGGAAGCATTAGAGTTGCAGCTAGAAAGATTCTTCACTGTATGGGCGTGGTCATGGGATTTAAGCAAGAGTTCTGAGTTGAACGACGACCTTGGTGCGTTGTGCGTCTGGACATCGCACATCCATCGCTGACTTGCCAATATTACTTAGGCTTGTCGCTTCACCCGTTATACCCCTCTATTCTACCTCTACTGGATACCTTTTCATCACAGTTACCAGCTGGACTGGATGCATTGTTTCTTTCTCCTCCTCACGTAGTTCCGTCTACAAGGTACAGACAATCTAATCATCCACCCGCACTCTCGCGACACCTTCTCTCTCTAATTCCGCGCCATCTACCACACCATGAAACGGATGATCGCCCGGAAGCCTCTTCACCCACTGAAAAGGGAGCGACTGCAAACACGGCAGCCAAAGAAGTCGGTTCCAGTGGTAACCCCTCTGGTGGGTTCTTGGGCATGCCTTCTAGTCTCGCCATGAGTATGGATGTTCGGAACTGGAGTTGGCCCGGGGCGTTGACGTTTGGGAAGGGCGCCGAACGAAAATTGCCGGTGACGGAACGAGAAGGAATTAAACCAAATCCCTCCGTGGCCGAAAGTACGAGTACTGTGACGGAAGTTGATAGAGGCGCTTTGGAGGATGCTATGTCCTCTGCCAATATACATAGCCTGCTGGAGAAGGCAAATGGTGGATTATCTGTCACAAATCCTCATGCTGCACATGAAGGGCGTTCGGAGGTGGACCATAGTGGAGACACTCCACGACCTTCACGAGTCCCATCACCACTTCCCGCAGATGGCTTATCCACATCCCCTCTTGAGCCCGAGAAACCCGATCGTTATCGTCAATTGGACTTCGCTTGTACTTTTGTGTTTCTACCAGAAAGCGATGACCCGTTAGAAACTCGTCGAAGGCAAGTTATACATCTAAGAGTAAGCATAGTCTCGCACTCATCCTCCCTTGCGTTCTCATCACCTTCCTAGTGTCTAAGCCTGGCCGTAGCTCTCATAGCGGATGCTGATAACGTAGAGGACTATGACACACACGTTATTTCTGAAGCTGCATCCCAATTGCTGCACGAAGTTGAGATCATGATTGTTGCAGAAGCGACGCGGTACGTATAAATACCTGGAGTAGAAGAGCAAAACTCACATGGGTACACGCAGAGCTTCTGAGATCTTACCTTCGGCGACGAAGATTTTGCAGCCCAAAGATAACCATTTGATCAGTTTTGACCACTTTACAGCAGCCAGTCCTGACTTCGTTGCGAAGTCGGATCACCTATACAACGGAAAGCAGCTATTGGAACAGTACGTGTTACGCTTTTCTATTCCAATATAATTCTAATGGCCTTGCAATAGGGATTCGCACATCACCGAAGTTTTCTCTCGAGGTCAACAGCCACAGCACTGGCATGTTTCGAAAAGAGACAACACCGGCGGGGATGAAAGGGAGATTTTCCTCGAGGTTGCTCGGAAGGAGACGAGCTTATCTGATGTCGATAATATCCTTCAAAGGCTTCAGTTACACCCATTCTAGCTTGCGTTAAGGATATTCTTCGACCTGTAACGCCAGCGCCTCCCTAGCTGACATTGTTTTGACTGTCATTGGTCGACGATCCGTGATCAAGAACGCATACCTATAGCCTGGCCACAGTAATTATATGAAACTCGTTGATCACGCCCATTCTCTGTCGACTTCCAAGCTTGATTTGAATCATATTCCAAAACACAGGTCGATGTGTGTCCTTGGTCAAGGGTTAGTCTTCCAAACACGTCCGAATGGCGGAAGTGCATGGATGAATTATGACTCACGTAAGTCCCTAGGATGCGGCCATGTGTGCATGTGATGTTCCATTATTCCCTTACGATCGACGGCATCTCTATACATACCACCTTAGCTGATGGCATCGGATACGATGGCCACAACGATGTGATAGCAGCTAGTCTGAGCTATCTACCAACTTGTTGAGCGGTTCACAACTCGAAGCCTGATCTTGCGAACGGTGGTCGTTCGAGATATTTACAAATAGGAGGCGCGCATCCCTCTGTTCGAAAGCAGATGGGCCAGCAGCTTTGCAGGGCGAACCCACCATGGGGAAGGCTGGTGATCACACACTTACTGTGTACTTCGTACGTCGATTTCAACGCTGCTGATGCTGACAACCACGATGCAGCATGCCGATACCACGAGGTGAAATGATGTGTTTCCTATTCGGTTGTTGAAAACTGAAGCGCTGAGCGCTGAAGAATGAAATGTAGCCATTTTCATACGCCGGCACAAACTTTTACGTTCCTTCGATGGAACCCTCGCGAATTCGTCGCAGATAGATTGAACCCGGCGAGCCAGAAGCGACGCTAGTAGCGGGTTCCATTATTCAGCATCAACAGCACAAAATATAAAATGAATGAATGCGGTTCACGGTATCCCTTGCAAATCCTCAGGACAAACGCCTTGAAAGTTTTGGTGAGTGGCCCTGCATGCAGCAATACGACTGTTTCACTCAATAGGAATTTAGCATCAGTCCCTTCGCGTACTTAACTGCCCAATAAAACCTTTGTTGGTGTATGGTTTGCTCACTGTAATGACGGCCAAGTATCATTGACACATAGCCATACTGTGACTAGACAGTGACTATGAAGCTTATTCAGTTCGCCATCATCACCATCCTCGCCGCTATTGCCGGGGTGAAGGCAGCTTCTACCAATAGCACTGATGGAGTCTGCTCATCGGAATGCTACGCTGAGGTACCTGACTGCGGGGAAGAATCGATACCTGTTGAAATTAGCTCAAACTGCTGGACCTGCTGCAACCTGCCTGATGGTTCTTGAGTACTGGCTATCAGACTTGTAGGGATTATTATCTTTTCTAGCCACCCATGGTTCTGAAGAGCCACAATTCCCTACACGGACTCGGTGCTTTATGGGTACCGTCAACTGCATCTTGATTGATGACATTAGTGAGTTCAACATATCCAAGTGGAGCACAAGGCTCTTTCATGTTTAAATATATTCCACATCCTCAATATTATATTTCTATATGGCGCAGAACATACAGACTTTCTTTCAACTCTGAGTCTCTGAGCAGATTCAGAAGGGGATCGCACCCTCACGTGAGTGATTCGTGCGTACACGTGACTGACGCGTTCGTGCTCGCATCCAAGCGCCGACTTAAATCAATTGACTTATCTACCGAGCTCTCCGCAGTCATCTCGATTTACGTGTCAGTTTAAACACTTGCCAATATGATTTTCAGTACCCGTACTGTCTTCAACGGTACCGCCAGCGCCATCGTCACTGGATACATAGTACACCAACTTAAGGACCTCGACACCCCTGCAACCCCGACCCTGCCTCGTTCTTCAAAGGTGTCGCCTTGGACGGTATTCGTCAGATACTTTATGACGCGAGGACAACTTACCGCCTCTTGCTGGCGACATCTATACACCCGCTTCATCACGAATCCGGGGCTTTAGTTTATTAGCATTGTGCTCGTTTGCAACTTTGCATGCCGCATGGGTGCGGACTAAATTGGTGAGCAATTTTGATGATGTATGCATCGTTTTTTGGACTTCCAACAGACCGCCTTGAACAAATCCATGACGAGATCCTCGCCGACTAAGCATGTCTTCTCGATGGCTGGGCCGACCTCCACGCTGGTGCCCCCCAACTAGTGCGGTACAAGCTACTCCACAATACTATGCGCATCCCAAAGACGTGCACCGACCTCCCTTGCTTTTCACCTATGACCTGGGGCAAACCACAAGTTTGTAAGCTACCCACACAGAGGTGTCCTACGACTGAATCCTGCAACAAGCTATTTGCCTCTTCCGTCAATACAACCTAGAGTTCCATCGCCCAAAAGCTGAAGGCCATCATCAACCTGCCGCACGCACTTTCTGGTTTGATTTTCTTTTGTTTCCCTCATTATGCAAAGGTCTCTCAATTTATTTATCCTTTTATTGGTGTGCATCTGACGGACTGCTCCATTCTCTTTTACGTGTGGACTCATTTATTTATTTTTCCTTTTTGTTCGAATGCGATAAACAATGGACTGCGCGTTTCTCTTAATTTCAATATGCGTTACGGTATGGTTTATCATCGAGTCGACAATATTGCACATGACGATTTGGACTGCCTGTGATTCCAAATCCAGTTTATACTTTTGTGTGCGCAAGTGAAACACGTCCAGGAGTCTTAATTCTAAGTACGCAGTGGAGAATACGCAGCTGGTTCTACCGTAGTATTCATGCTTAATTGTCGATGTGTCGTTTGTCAAATTCCGCCAATTGGTTGCTGACCCGAGGGGGATTTCCGATATTCCGTCGATATATGATGCAGGCTGACCAACCTTCGTTCAGTGCTTGTTTGAAATCATGACAGATGTGACCGCAAGTGCTGCTTGTATGCTCGTGACGCAAAAAAGTATCTGGGATCAACCAATGCGCTCATGTCATTTCTACAGTTCCAGAGAGTCGTTGGTCATCAGTCAAGTGGAAATGATATTAGCAGTCTATATTAGCAGGGAGTCAAATTCATACATGCGCACGAAGCCACACGGTACAGGGGGTCTCCTGATCGTTCTTTCCAACTGGGTCAGACATTCCTCTTCTTTTAGCCCAAAGCCCGCGAATTGGGACGGCCTCACGCTGGGCACGGACGGTGCTGATTGGTCACGTCCTTCGCTGGTCTCGGAAATTTGTGTAACATGTTCCTATCCGAAGTTCAAGCCATCCGATTTATGACACTGGTAATATCGTGTAAGAATCCCCCCTAAGAACAAGAATGGAAAATTGACCAGCAGCTGATGCATGCCACGTTCATTTATATTTTTTGGTGGTGCATGCAGTGGCCGTGCGAGGTCCAGAAGGTCTACAGTAAAGCTGTAAGCTCCTGTCGTCTGTGAAGAAATATATCACCGATGCGAAGGAGCTTTAAAGGGAAAGCCAATGGCCAACAGCCCCGTCGAACACGGGTAGGCTCAGGAAGGGAATACGGTCGGGTGAAGGGATAGATGGATTTCGATCGTGTCCAATTAAAGTGTAAAGAGAGCACTGGATCTGATGCTGGGGATAGTCGTCCAAAGGCTGAGGCGTACTTGCTAAGGCTTTGCCCCAACCTTTCAATAGACTTGTGCAGCGGATGGAATTTCTATCCGGAAATTTTTTCTCCGGTCTGGAAAACTGGTCAATGAGCGACTAAATCTGTAGATGCGGTTCCTGCCTGTGAAGCTCTTGACTAAATTCATGAAACTGTCAAGTTCAAAGAAATTTTAATTGCAGTCACATCTGCATTAGCATCGCACTCGTTCTGAGTACGCCTCTCCGAAAATATAGTGCGGCCATAAGGCACTGTAGGCAGCTCGTTTCCTATTGCAGGCTCAATGGTGTTGCCACCAAAGAGTAAGAACAGGAAAGAAGTCATTCACAAGCGAGGTGTCATTTTCCAACCGACATCCGCGGATTACAAAGGGAAGACGGTCCATGCGAGTTTATAGTGTTCCCCCTTTCACTTGCTCTCGGTTTACTGTGCTTGCTACTATCTAGAATACATTGGAACAAGTGATAGTGAAAACGATAAATCTGAGCAACTCCTCTGCGTGCTCACAGATAAAATTCTGGTTTTTTAGCATTGATGCCGTACTCGGCCAATGCGGCACTCAAGTCATCCATGGTCAGCGCGGTTCTTGTTTTATCCTAGGAGCAAGGCATTTTACGCAAGGCAGGGCGGTGAAGAACAGTGACGTACCTTTGAACCTGGCCCAGTGAGGGGGCCTCGGGCACGACCACCAACAGCGTTCGTACGTATACGAGCATGCTGGTAGGCATCGGCAGCAATATCTGATACGAACTTCTGCGCAGCCAGGGAAAGCAGGCGTTTTCTGCATAAAATGAACGTAATGAGTCTATACCAGTCAACGTCTTGGGGCACTCACAGCCGCACGTCTTCGCATTCAAACCCTACCCTCTGGAGATAGTAGTCTGTTACTTCATTGGGAATCTGAACAGCACTTTCAGCTCCACTTGGATTACGAAAGGTACACACGTACCAAGGGTTCATAATCATCAAGCATAACAAGGAATTCAGCTAGAGTGCGATCCTTGCGGGCCTCTTCGGCTGCCTGACGCGATTGGGGCTGAGTTGTTGTTGCGGTGGTAGAGGAGCTTGAGCCTGCAGCGGTAGTAGCTGTTTGGGAGGACTGCGGCTGAGATACATCAGGAAATGTTCCCGGAGGGTAATATGTATAAGGAGAAGGCTGGGATTGTGCTGTCGGCGAGTCTGCAAATGCTCCTGGGGTCGACATGATCTACGATGTGTTACCTAGTGAGCGCCGGAAGAAGCCTGTCGGAGTTAACCAGGCGAGATGGCGGCAGTATAAAATCTTCCCACATGCAAATTTTACTCTTCACTCGACCCGCGTTGAACTCGGAGGATGGTGAGTCTTTCCTATTGATTTGTTTTACTTGAACTGGTTCGTTGGGTTCAGTAATTTATGATGTTTGAGGCATTTGGCTTTAGCAGGAGCGCACCCTGCGGTGCAGAAATTTATCTCAGCTACCTTCGGGGGAGCTGCTTTGGCAGTATCTTCCCGCTTTGACTGATTCATTCCTTTCTAATGTCTTGATTACCTGATCACTGACCAGTTTTCTTCTATGGACAGATGTGGCTACTCGTCTCTACAAGTTTAGCACGGAAGGGATTTTAGGCTAGATGCAACATGTTTAAATTTACCTGTTGATGGACATGAAGTTTGCGCGATCTGATGCTTGAGTGAGATTAGCACAAATTTGATGCCGACGTGATCCTGCATAGTTGTAAAGACCGTTCATGACGGTGCAGGGGGAACGTAAGATTGTAGGCTGCAATCGCCTCGAGTTTAGCCAAGTACGGGTATCTCGGTGTGCACTTCATAGTTTTTAATCTGAAAAAGTCGATCAAGTTGCTCCGTGGTGAACGTTGGGTGAGTGTAAGGAGTACGTTAGCGTCCGTAAAGCTAAATGCGGGTGAACTCAACGGGCGTTTACAGGGCATTTATATAACGACAATATAGCCAGCCCGTCAGTCTGATGCAGGCTGACACCAGCAGCAGCATATCGTCGGAGCAGCATAAGACTGTCGATCATCCGAGTCCTCCATTTTAAATCCGCCGCGTTTTTGTAAACTGAGACGTGTTCTTGTCTTGGCTCCACTACCGTGACTGCGGGTAACTCTTCCTGCTGTCTTGGTCACCTCTTTCGCTCATGTCGTCCGGACAATAGGTAGCGAGCCACTTCCCGGGTTACCCTAGCCTGTTTCTGGTGCGTCTTTCCACCAAGAGGATTCTGGACTTTGTCACTAAAACCAGGCAAACATTTCAACTTGAATCCTACCATACTTCCGAATCCACAACATTCGATTCACGCCACATATGTTCCACCATGAATATTGACGTCGAGAGCAGTATACGCGTTAGGTGTCCCCTTGTAGTATGGATAATGTAGGGGGTGCTAGAAAGTCCGGATTGTCATGTGCGGAATGTCGCCGGTATGTCATATCCATTACTCACTTGAGAACACTAGTCCTACTTGACCTTGAATTCGTCTAGATCCAAGCTCAAGTGCGACAGGTGAGCCCAATAAGCAAGTCTATCTGCACTTCGATAGCTGACTTCTCCAGGATGTTCCCGTGCCAGTCATGTATACGACGAGGATGTGCGAATATCTGTCCAGAGGGTAAGAACTTCGCTCTTATAATCTTCATTCATTTCATCCGCCACGCCATAGGGACTCTCGCGGCCACGAAAGGAAACAAGTGTGTCCTTCTCGGTTGCTGTCCATCAGCTCCGACTCGGAATCTAACTTTGACTTTATGAAAGGGTTCTCATGGCTCATGCTCAGCGCCTGTCAGAACAGGTAAAAACTATGACAGGGAGAATCAAAGAGCTTGAAGAGGCACTTCACAAATCTCAGAAATCCAATCGCGGTGGAAGCGAACCACATCCTCTCCTGCAAACTCCCTCCCAGTCACGCGAATATGCTGAACTGCCCGAGCTTCGGACTATTTATGATGAAGAAGTTCACGATGTATCAGAAAGCATCGGATCCTTATCTATCGATGTCAATGGCCGCACCAAATATCACGGCGAATCCGTTGGGTCGGAGGTGCGGCAACTTATTCCGGTCATTTTTATACCAAGCCCCTGACTATATGCGCCATGCAGTACTTTCAGCCGTTGTTTCCGGTTTGTTGGACTTCAGATTTTGGAAGTAACATCGCTCATGTAAATTACACAACAGCCTGACAGTTATCCACCACAGCAGAGCGTACCGACTGACCCCAAATACTTGGGACTTCCATTTGAGATCGTCGATCTCTGCAATGCATACCCCTTCGGTCTGAGGGACAGTCAATATACGAAATTTCTCTTCTCACCCTTTCTCCCTTCCCGCGAACGAGCCCTGCAGCTTATGGAACTATATTATCGCAATGCTGCATGGATGTGAGCTCATCGCGTGCGTCGCAGCCGATTTTCATTAACCTTCGTAATCTCAGGTTCGACCCAATCGTACGAGATGACTTCGTGACAAATATTTTAACCCCACTGTATGGCCATACTGGTTCTCCTAACGTCAACAATATCCACTCGCATCGACTCTCCGTGTTTTTCATCGTGTTGGCTTCAGGAGTCCTTTACGAACAATCAACATCTTCAGGGGTGATTGCCGAACAGTATCATGCCCTTTCCCGCGCAGCGCTATCCCTCGATCCGATCTACCAAGACGCTACCTGCGCTACTGTACAGGCCCTCTTCATGGCCTTCGGACATATTTACCAGTCTGATCGTACGAATAACGAGGGTAGGTGGCTTCTCATGGGCGTGGTAGTGAGAGTTGCACAATTGGTGAGCATAGCGCTGCCGTACTGAAGAACCAAAGAACTCACAATCACACATTGCGTTACAGATTGGCCTACGTGAGTGTCTCCCCAAACCAGATCTGCACCGTGGTGCGCGCTAATGGACGCATCACAGAACGCGATAATGCTGGATGGGGTCTAGGGCAGGACGAGATACAAAGACGTCGTGTTTTATTTTGGGAATTGTACACTGTCGACGCGTGGACGGTGCGTTCTTTGATGTTTGATCTCTCTGTTCGCTGAACTGTTTCAAAGAGCATCCTCAACGGTCGCCCACCTGCATTGAGCATCAACCACACAGACTGCTGGTTTCCAGAAGATGTCGACCCCATGATAAAACCTTCAGGTGCGGTTGAAATGGGATGTAAGTTTCATTTGACTATTTTCTGTGCGAAGTGTTTCATCCCCACATCTTTACGTGTTTTAGGGCATAACTGGAAGGTTCGCTACTCGGCAAGCTGTTTAGGAATTTCTGTGCAGCATGTCTTCAACACGCGTGTTCCAAGCTATTCCGCACTGCTTGAGTTGGACCGAAAGATACGGAAGTTCATCTTGCCGTCACATTTGCAATCACCAATGGAAGCCTCAGAAGCGGGGCGTGCTTGGTCTCCAGAAGCTCCTAGGGCAATGCAGCAATATGCTGCACTGTGTTACAGGGAAGCAAGTAAGTTTACGTCATTGTACTTTGGATCAGCAATAGACTAATAAACGGCAGATCTGATGTACATTCATCGGAGCTGGTTCGTACAGGCTATTCGAGAGGCCCCTGTCAACCCCCTTCAGCACAAATATGCGCCATCGGTCTTAGCTGTATATCGCAGCGCATGTCGGTTGATCTCCAGCCTTAATGGGTTGTACCGAGTGCATTCACAGCCAACGGATCGAACATGGTTCTTCTGGTCGGCCATCTTCTCTGCATGCGTAAGTTTATACAGTTTATTTTGACAATGTATCTTATGTGACGAGCAGATCGTTCTCGGAGCCATAGTGGTGGATAGTCCACAATGTACTCTCGCGTCGAACGCCTTACGAGAACTAGATCAGGGGATGATGCTTTACGAAGAGGGATCGCTTCCTTGTCGGCCTCCAGCAACTATGGTAATACAGTCCAAGCTTTCCATCGCATGCTTTCTAATGTGTTCCTAGCTTGTCCTCCACAAACTGCGCGAGCGTGCCTTCACCTCCCTCCAGGCCGTACAGAGAGATACCAGACAGTCACAATCCCGTATGTCATCCATAAATCCTGATGATTCAGACATGCTCGTACTCCGGACCAGCGACATCGCCGGCACGCCATTCAGTTCGCCACCTTCAAGTTCAAGCGCATCCGGTTCAGACCGACAATCCTCAGAACTGTCCGATGCTGATCCATCCATCGTTCAATATTACGCAGCACTATCAAATCCTAATCTCGTATTGCCAGCCACCAGGGAATTCGAGCTGCCATCTATCCAGACATTCGAGCCGTACCATGCTGCAGCTTCGCAGGAGGATATCAGCGCGCCTTCGCCGTTCTTTGACCCTGCGCTGCAAGCCGCGATCGTGAAGCCAATTACGCAGACCACTCAGAGTATTGCAGGTCCCAGTTCGAGTTTACCTCCGCCACAACCAATGCCGTTATCATATCCGCAAGTGGCACCCCAGAATTTTTACGTCAACGAAACTTATAATAATAATAACCAGGAAGAAGTTTGGCAAAAATATATTAACAGCCTGGGAGTCATGAAGCCCTAGTCCACGATGTCTTTCACGCTTTTTTCTAGACCTGCACATCCCGGACCATGCATAACTATCTATCGTGTTTTCGTTACCTATCGCACTCTCCTTCCATGTTCTTGTCACGCATCCACGTTTTCGCTGTCCGCTGTCTCCTGCGCATTGTGATGACATTACGATTATTTTTTCTCCAGTAATCTATCTTTACAAACTAGCAACAAACTAGTCCATCTTGATTAAATTCGTGTCATCGATTGGCATGTCATTGGCTTCGGCTTGATCGCGCAACTCCATGGCATGAAGGAGTGTATCTATGTCTGGTGAGACGACAAACCGCTTGTTAACTTCTCCCATGACATGTAAGCGTTTGTTTTGCAGATCCAGGTGGACAGCTTGCTGCAAAAACGATGGTTGGGTTGCGCCAGTTACCTAGATATGACTGTCAGCGAGAGTGACACAAGCAAATATATAAGAATCAGACGAACATCCATGAGGATGCCATTACTAAGGCGCATTTTGACAGCCCCGCTGCGATATACTTCGAGCTGCCCGATGACACCGTCAATTTTTGGTGTATCTTTCGCTTGATCTGCATCTGGTCCTGTAGATGCGCCTGCTAGATCTCCGCTAGGACCTGGTGGCTTTGTGTCTGCTGCGAAAGACACTTTACGTGGACGACTATCCGACGGGGGCTCATCAACACTCATTGTCGTCGGACTGGTCGACGGGATATCGGAAACAAATGTTGGGAACGGTTCAGGGAACTGGAAGAAGTAGAGACGCTCCTGCCGTATGTCTGCGTCCTATATTGAGAATGAGCGCAAGCACCATATGGAGAGTTGGAATAATGACCTGGTCCGCTTCACCTTGCAGCGCGAAATCATCTATGAGGTCCTCGAGTTCTTCCTCTTCCTCGCTCTCGCTAAGGTCAAGGGCATTAGCCAAATCCACTTCCTCGATGTCCATAGCCTCTTCTAAGATTGTCTCAGCTTCAGGTGAAAAAATATCAGGAGAGGTCTACCTTTTTTCTTTATACCTGAAGGTGACGATGGATCCTCAATTTTCACCTGAATGACTTTTTTCTTCTTCTTCTCTTTACGTTCTTTGCGCAAGCTTTCTGGAGCCATCCAGTCCATCTGTCTCACATTCTCCATGTCGATAATCTCGACACCTTCGTCCGGATCAGAGTAGTAATCGTCGTCAATCTCGCTTTTGGTCTCTTTCTCGACGAGGACGTTCTGTGTTGACCCCTTTTCCCTCTTCAACAAAGGACCAGCAGATCCAGAAAGACCAGCACCAAGAGAAGCTGCATTTCCAGGTCCCAATGGAACGATAGGTGCAAAATTGGAGCGAGGGGCGCTGCGCCGTGCCGAGGTGCCTGCGAGAGCAGGTCCCATTGCGAATGGCCCACTGGCAGTCATTTCGACTGGAGGCGGGCGGGGAGCTGCACCGCGGCCTTCTCCTCCCCTGCCCCTTCCCCGCCCACGTCCGCGCCCTCGATCAGTAGATGCACTTGGAGCGGTTGGTGGAGGGGCTTCCTGCGTCCAGTTTAGAATGATAATGATCCGCGTAGACGACACACACCTGTTTAACTTCCCTAGAAAAAATGCCTTAAGTGACCGTGTATTTGGACTTGATAGAGTTAGCTTACTCTTTCTTTCTACGGGATGGTAGTGTGGGCACAAATTTAAGCTTCTGTGTTCCTTGCCTGGTCACATCGGTAGGCTTTTTGGCCAAACTGCCTATGGCTTTGGGGACGGACGGTCCTGGAGTGCCCGATGGCGTCGAGGGCGTGCCCGTATTGCTCGTAGATCCACTGTCTGCCATGATAGTAATACTAGATGTGATAAATATTGTAAAAAAGTCACGCGTAGCCGCCCACTTAATGGTGTGCACAGCCACGTGTTTATCTCCCGATCAACTCCTTCAAGTCTCAAACGATCTACAGTTGCAGTGACGCCCAACTCGCAAGATGGGAGAACCAGAACACATCAGGTCGACTTACAATGACATACACAACATTATCAGAGGAGCCTCGGACAAGATTGCGTCTGAATTCAAGCCAGACATGTTCATCGCGATCGGTACGCCAAATTCATAGTACTAGTTGTCACTTTCAAAACGCTCATATTGCCGATGAACAGGGGGAGGGTCAGTTCTGTCTCATCTATTGAGTATTATAATAGCCTGAATATCCGACAGTGGCTTTTTCCCAGCTCGTGTACTGGTATGTCGCAGAAGCGATACGGCCCGACCGACCTTCTAATCTGTCTCGTGTCCGGTCTTATAGCGCACATTCCTGAAAGACTCGTCAACGAAGAGGAATATCCCGATTCAAGCTATCGGTCTCTCACTCTATGAATCTCTTCCTGGTACAACTGCAGAGCAGCTTGGCAATCAGGTTGTTCGCACCCAGTGGCTGTACGGCGTTGTCAATTGCACACAGGATCTACTATTGATGCAGATAATATCAACAGAGGACCAGACTCGGGCAAAAGATTACTCGGAAGGCGAGCGTTGATTGTTGTAAGTTCTAACTAACTCCTCGGTTTTTATTATATGAATCCAACCGATAACCTGGAATAGGATGAAGTCGACGATTCGCGCAAAACTCTCCAGTAAGGGCTCGACAAAAATAGTTCTTCTTGTCGGCTGTACCTGACATACGCTTGTCCTATCCACTGTGCAGATATGCATTGCATGAGCTGCAAAAAGATGTCGAAACAGAACTTCAGCTGCTTCCAGAGTCTGAGCGTGACTTGCAACGCACCAAGTTTGCTGTCTTCGTGGTGCACAACAAGCTCAAGCCCAAACTTGGAGAGCTGCCACCGAATACCCCGTGAGTACTACAGCGAGTATTATTTCACATGTTTTCACGAATTTTCCACCAGATACTTCGTAGGTGCCGAAGTGGAAGACGTGTGGTAAGATCTAGTCCCTTGGCTTCTGATAAGAGTCTGACCGCAATGTAGGCTTGATTATCCGTGGGAAGCCATGCAAGTGTCCTTTCCTACTCTTCATGGGCGATAAATGATTCAACGTATTTGACCAGTGACATTGAGGAGCATGAC
This sequence comes from Suillus luteus UH-Slu-Lm8-n1, assembly GCA_000827255.1. Taxonomy (NCBI): domain Eukaryota; kingdom Fungi; phylum Basidiomycota; class Agaricomycetes; order Boletales; family Suillaceae; genus Suillus; species Suillus luteus. Next base: position 26,457 of record KN835147.1, read on the forward strand.
CGTCGGGCAAGGGAGGACAAGGAGAAGAAGACCGACGTGACGGTCGATGAGCACCAGCATTGATATTAGAGATATGTGTGTGCTGACACCATTCCTATAAAGTATGATCTTGTGTTGCATGCAGAGGATTAGTTGACTTTCCGTAGGATTTGAAGTTAGATTTCCCCCCAAGTTACCGCTGCCGATGAAGCCCGCAGTGCGCACTGACCGTCCATCTCCAGGTGAGGTGTCTCCGGGTATGTCGCGGACTACGAAAACTATGTTCGTTCTGGCGATTGAATGAGACAGGCGGAGTGTGAAAGGCATCTGTCTAAAATGACATCGGCAGAAGTTTAAATCTGTTTAAATTTGAAGACGCCTGCTACGGAAAGTCATCCACTGGATTTTTTAACTTGCAAACATGGAAACGGAACTAAATTTTAGCTCGAGAATTGGTATTAGCAAACAACGCCAATGAATTGAGTAATTTGCTGTATTAATTAGTTTTTGTTCGGACGGGTCGCGTGTTTCTCTGTGTGATCATACTTCAAGACTCACAAGGTTGACTTCTTCCAAAGTCCTGCCAACAGTTCCCGCACTAAACATACGGAACCGTTCAGTCTCCGTACGGCAAGGCAGTCATCCTTTGAAGTTTTCGTTGTGCTCCGTTACTCCTTTTACGGCGAAGAAGTGACCTTCAAGTTTGCATTTCCACTGTCCTTTTCTTTCACATAGACTACTTGGATGGCTGAAGAGGTCGACTATGAAGCACTCCCACCTAACGCAAGCCTTGGGGTGAGTCATTTAGCTGGTCTATCAGTAAAATTTGTTCCAACTAGAACTACAGGTTAACATGCTCGCCGGAGCTCTGGTAAGTTAAGAGTCTTCAAATTCGGTGCCCACTCCACGTATCTCGTACTTTCATTTGCGACGAAATCGTGCACTGGAATGTTCCAAGGACGCATACTGAACTTTTTGCTTAGGCTGGTATCACAGAGCACGCAGTCATGTTCCCAATAGACAGCATAAAAGTAGGATCCATGCTTTGTTCAACAACATGAGGCTGATAGGGCATCTAGACACGAATGCAAGTATTCGCCACCTCACCTGCTGCTGTTTACACAGGGATCGGGAATGCATTTACTCGGATATCATCTACGGAAGGCATGCGAGCTCTATGGCGAGGAGTCTCTTCAGTGATATTGGGTGCGGGACCAGCACATGCAGTTCACTTTGGGATGTATGAGGCCATGAAGGAATTAGCGGGCGGAAATGCTGCTGGAAATCAATGGCTTGCAACCTGTATGTTCACCATTCGTGTTCGATCCCTCTTCCATATAGTTTTATTCCCTGCGTCTCGAGTCCAATGGTTACTAAGTTGACATGTGCTTACCATTGCGTTCTCACAGCACTAGCAGGTGCATCCGCCACCATTGCTAGCGATGCCCTCATGAACCCCTTCGACGGTGAGCTCCCAGCTACTCGTGCCGCGTTCCCTGGCCCATCACACTTTTTATAGTCATTAAGCAACGCATGCAGGTGCACCAGTCGGAGTTCCGCTCCGTGTTTACTGCATTACGGGTCGTGTACCAGAAAGAGGGCCTCGCCGCGTTCTATGTCTCGTATCCCACAACCCTGACGATGTCGGTGCCATTCACGGCCGCGCAATTCACAGTCTATGAACACATGAAAAAGCTCCTAAACCCATCGGGCGACTACTCACCCGTCACGCATATGATCGCGGGTGGTATGGCGGGCGGCGTGGCTGCTGGTGTCACCACTCCTTTGGATGTTGCGAAAACCCTCCTGCAGACTAGAGGCACATCAAATGATCCGGAGATCCGAAGAGTTGGCGGAATGATGGGTGCACTTCGTATAATATGGAGAAGAGATGGACTAAAAGGGTTTGGACGAGGAATGTCGCCACGGGTTCTGACCCACATGCCCAGTAACGCGCTATGTTGGTTATCTTACGAGTTTTTCAGTAAGTCTGTTCTCTTCTGGTTTGGTTGAACGCCCACTTATATTCTTCACAGAGGTTGCTATTCGCGAGCAATGATACAATTGCATCCTCCATAGACAGTAATAAGGCACCCCGCGTGACTTTCATGATGCTACTTTAGTGTCGCCTCATCACTATCGCCGCTACATTACTATCAGATTATTACGGTCAGCTGCTATATAACACCGACAGTTCGCATGCTCCTGTAGAGACCTGTCAGATCCGGAGGTTCAGCACAAGACCGGGGTAGCTATTTGAATCACAAAATAGAAAATTTGTTTTGCAACTCACAACAACTGATTTGACCATATAAAACGACGTCTCATGATAGTCTGATATTCGAGTTCATCAGGAGGACACTCCATAGATCACGTGATCTGTTGACCTATATATAGTACATTTTGTTAAGAAACCACCAAAACACACTTAACTTTAGGTCATCTCCAATATTTAATGCACTATCTCAAATGTGTCGTGTGAAAAGTGTTTGAACCGTCCTGATCCTATGTTAGGCCAGTGTGGGTTGAGTCCACATCATAATGATGCTGTCGGGCAAAATAATCGCCAAGTCACCACAACTGCGAACTTACAGACTGGGAGCATAGCGGCTACTGGCTCTCGTGATATGACACCAAGCGACTTATTGTTGATGTCCACGTTGAAGATATCGGAAGACTCAAAAATCTTCTGGAATCATTGCCAACTCCCCCTATTCGGATTTCGGACTCAATGGTGGGAGTAGAATTGCAAAATGTTCAACACCCGATCTCGCACATGTGGACCAAAGTCACGGAAGTTGAGAAAGCTGATTGGCATATCGACCCTTTGAATGTCATGCAGAAGATGTTCGATTGAGAAGATATGGGTATACGTATCATACAATAGTCCGTAGCGGCCATTGGGTATATTTCTTCCTCCATTTCTTCTACATAGGTGCGACACAAGATGATTCTATAACTGGCAACTAAAAACCGCGGCCGGAGGTCAGTTTCGCAAGACGACTGGCTCAGCGTAATGTGTGACGGTTGCCCCCAAACAGAAAGGCACAGTATAATTGGAAGGACAATGTCCTTCCCTTGTTATACTTCGCTCTCTCAACATACCCCACATGACCCACCAGTCTTCAGCTGCGTCCCGCGCATTATAGCCGAAGACTTCGCAAATCTCATCCCACTGCCAGCGCATCTTGGTCTCGTCCCAGCCCTTGTGCCCTTCGACCATCATGCTATAGAGGGCCTGATCTCGCGCATCACGTTGTGGCCCAGGACCCACCCATACTGTATCAAAAGCCTTCGTCTCCTTTGCAAATATGGCGCGCGTGCGTGGTTCGCGCAGCTCCTGAAACGCTTCAGCCAAGTGAGATAATTGATCCCAGGCTCGTAATCGAGAAAAGAGGGTGCCGAGCACTTCAGCGTCCTCTATTTGCATACTGCAACTTTGTAGAACGCAAGGCTGCGGATTATTATTATTATTATCACCGATCGGAATTCTGAGCTCATTTGGCTTACATATAACGGATGTGCGGCTTCTCCCATGAGGAGCAGCCTTCCTGATTCATCTGTCCATTCTTCAGCGCATTCTCTTTGGAAAAGTCGCACCCTCTGATACGTAGCGGGTATATCTAGTAAGCGCTGCAGTCTTATCAATTAATAATGATGTTAGTTCAATTGTGCGGATGCCGGATCAAATAGCGCACCTCGGTTCAAAATGAAAAGGAAGCCGTTCCCGAGGGACGATCACGTCCCAACCATCTTGATCACTAATGCCATCAACTTCGCTGTCAGGCAAGAATGCATGGACTGCAAATTCAGTGCCTCCTGCCTGTGAAGGGCTGAGTCACAAAAAAACCCACAACGGCAAAGTCATACCACCGTGAAGGCTATGACATGTCTAGAGTCACCAGTCCATATCGGGTACTGGAATGTGCACCATGTGAACTCCCGTTGCAAGAGAGGGGCGGGCAACGTACGTCAGGTCTATCTTCATGAAATCGTGTCAGGTCGCTGAGCTCAGGGTCATTTTGAAGGACATCCCGAGGTATAATCGCACTGCTCCAGGTGTCCCTGTCAGCGGCGGTTCCCGACATGTGACAATGAGAAAGGCAGATTACACGTAAGCACTGTGCCCTTCTGGCACCTCTTCGCATGGCCACCCTACAACCGCCTCGCGGACTGTACTCCGTGGACCGTCAGCACCAATGACCATATCCGCTTTGAGAATGGTTCCATCCTGAAGCTCGACGCGGGGCGGGTTTGCGTGCACTTTGGTGACTGTTGCGCCGTATGTAATACGGGCGCCCGCATTGACTGCTGCACGATATAGCATATCGTAGAGGTCACGATACTACAACGGGCATCCAGAAAGCAGAATGAACATCTTCCAGGATGCTGGGGAGGTATGAATATGAACTTACACGTATAACCATATAATCTGCTCCTGTCTCCTGAAGAACGTCTTCTTTCCATTCGAGGCATCCTATGACTTTTCCGGTGTCGACTGCGATGTTCATTTTATTAGCTGGAGTGGAACGTCAACTGCGTGTTGCGAGTTCCTTACTTGAAATGAATGTGCTAGCACGTGTGCTTAGTGCGTGTTTCAGTAGTTCGTCCTTGAACCCCCAATCCACCAAAACTTTGGTAGCATTGGGTGGGAGATGTGTACCACCAGCGCGCTAAAATATTTAGTTCAGGGTGTCCCATGCGTTTCGCGAACACGACCCACTCGATTTGGCCCTGAACCTTTGTCCAGAACACGAACACGATGCCCTGCCTGGCATAATCTAAACGCGCTAGCCAGACCAGCAATACCTTTCGAGGGCCGTTGAACGCAAGGACGACCTGGAAGCTGTTCACGCACCAGCTCCAACTATTATGAAGTCAATGCTGAGTGACGCTCTCCGTTTTGACGATGACATGAGGTATGCAGCGGAAGTAATAGTATAGAGGGAGAGAGCGGAAAGGTAAGGGCTGTTAGAAATGTCAAGGTGCAAGAAAGAATGGATATTAATCGGTTTTCTTCCATGCGACGATAATATTCTTATGACATTCGGCTGATGGCGTAAGGCTTCCCTTCCCATATGAGAGAACAGTAGCGTTAAGCGAGAACCATCCGTATCAGGGCATTCGGGCTAATCCAAGAGGGCCCGGGCCCGGCAGGAACATAGCAACGTTATGGTTTTCCGATACTTTGTAACCCAACACTGATTGATCTGTGCGAAAGTCTGTGAGTGGGTGACCATGCTACGGGTAGGTAGTAAGTACTAAGGGACCTCAATCACATCTTAGTCCGCATTGGGTGATGAGTCAGCAAGCATGACAACTCAGGCTGAGCATGCTGTGAGCGACGATGAGTAAAGGCTAGTGAAAGAAGCCGGCGGGGACGCGGGGCACGGTGAGAAGGGCTAGTGCGGGGAGTGCGAGGCACATGTATCGGTCAAGTCTGATTCCGGTGACCCAAAAACAGTCACCGATCAAAAATTGCATCCTCGCTTCAAGTTTTACGGATTTTGGCGCTGGTGCTCGACGCGATAAGGTTATTCTGCAGTACGTAGAAATTCAGGGTTTATGACCTCTCCCTTACGCGGGGAAATAGGCTACGCTTTTTTACGACCTCGCCACATTTTTCCGCCTCGAAATCGGTGGAGATGGCACCGATCTATGCACCGAGCGCGAGGCTCTCGCTTTGTCTCTTTTATTGTTCGTCTAAATCGGTCAAACCCGCTCCAGCTTGAGCAACAAAAATATCGCCAGAGTACATCGCCCTGGGGATATGCAGAACACCCAAGGAGACCAGATGGTCTGGCCCCCTACCTCCGTATCATCCCACCCTAAAATGCCATCAACGATGTGCCACAACGGTACAGCACAACATTCTAGAAGAATGTCATGACGACATCTTTAACAGTTTTTGCCCACATCTGACGCTCTCTACAGTGTAGGACCTTGCAGGCAAAAATGACACATCGCGCCTAGATACGATATGCTGGTAGATAGAATCACTATTATGAGAGACTGCGGGTAAATTGAAACTCACATCCTTACTCCTTGTAGCCGGCTCTCAGGGACTGAGGAGACTTGTCCAGACTTGTCCCATCAATTCTATCGAGCTTCCGCGTTTCAATCGTGGTATCGGGGGTGTGGCGAAGATAGGCGCGCGAGTGTCAAAGGAGTTCCCCAAAACGGTGCACCCAAACGGAGAATTCAGTTCTTTCACCCACACTTGTGACGTAGTAAGAAGATACGTCTCAGTTGATAAGTGGATAGCTCCCCTCCAAGTCCAAATGCGTTTAGATAATTATTTGCGTGCTGGCGCAAAAGACCTTGAAACGCTGTAGCTTCTGTGCGCGATCTATCAGAACCCACGAACCTCGAGATTGGCACTATAAACAGCCTCCAATGGCTATGGGAATCCAAGCTACCGTGGACCTGATATACAACGTATACATCCACCCGGGCGGGCCGGTGTAGTGTAATCAGGCGCAACAAATGTCGATCCCTCCGACTCGCAGGCAGGGCCAGGCTGGTTATAGTTGGGTTTTAACTTTGACTCCTAAGCTTAGAATGGACGGTTTCAGGGATTGGTGCCAATGCCGTCGCGCTGGTCAGTGAGCAACAGTCGAAGCATGAGGTAGAGCGCAACTTCAATTGTTTTGCTGCCAGGCGCCACCTAAACCTCGATACCATGGTTAGAGAAAAGCAAGCAAGTTCATCACACCGACCGCCTTGACTGGATCGGCGACGAACTCACTGCCGGCAGTGCCGTTAGACTGAGCAGAAAGACAAGCGATGTAGGCCGGAAAAGCCAATTACACATACACAATGCGAAAAAAGGGGGCGATGAGCGTCATAATCACAAAACGGAGAAAGCGTCGGGGACATCGGTCTGTCCAGCAAGAACCCAAAAAGCAATATACAGAATATCCAAACCGGATGTAGATATCACTCGATGAGCAATTCCGTTCGGTGGTAGCGTCTCCTAGCCAGACCTTTCCAACAGCGTTAAGATTTGATCCCACAACGAATGAGCAAGTGGTGGTTCTGTTTCACTGGGTGAAAACGAGGTATACACGTTAAGTATTCATCGGCCAGGGTAGCTGGGGCAATTCCCGTGGTAGTGAATCGCTGGCGGTAATTTCTACGTCAAAACGGCTCGGTTATGGATTTGTAGAGTACATATGTGACGAGCTTACAGCAGGGTGCGGGATCTTCTTTCAGAAAAGTATGTTTGTTTTACTGAACCATCGAACACCAAGGTTGCCCCGTATGAGACATAACCATGTTTATCCGGGAAACCCCACAGAATTAGTATTAGGAATTCATCAGACGTCTATACATACCAAAGAAGAAACAAAGGGCGCTCCGCATTCTTCGAGTAAGTCGCCATTTTCAAACGCTGAGCTTATTCAGAGAGTCTCGCCTCATCGTAAGGGTTTCAAACTGGGATAACATCGTGCCTTCCGTGTCACGGCACGACCTCGTCATGGAACTGTCAATCGAGACATCACCTCACCTCTGAACTGAATATCAAGTACCAAGGTTCTTGCGCGATAGGCAAATAATTACCCGAACGAACGGAATCATTGGTATTTGGACTGAGCTACGCACCGCTGGGATTGTGGTTTCTGTGAACCGATTCATGAGAGAAGATGGAGCATGACTGCTTCAGCGATGTTGCAGTGCTGGATATTGCATGAAATAGATGTCTGCCCGGGAACTGTCTAGCATGGCGCGTAGCGGAAACACAGGTGATTTCGATTCGTAGTCATTCATGTACTCCTCGACGGCCGCGGTCTCCATGGCAGTTTCCGCCGTTGCAAGTGCTGTACTGGAAAGGCGGTGATAGGGGCACGGCGCTGCCGATAGAAGTGCTGGCAATGACTGTGATTTCATATTTCGGTGTTCAGCTTTACCGTCCGAAAGCCCTATTCCCGACGAGACGTTGGAGTGGACGCCCCCTAGCAGGGGGTGACCAAGTAGAGTCGAATTAGCTTGGTCAGCGTTCCGAAGAGGCGGTGGATCCTGTCGTAGTCAGAGCTCCCAGCAGGCCACAGTTCTCTCACACACAGGCTGGAGCTGCCGCTCCAACGCTGTCTTTCAGGGTTAATGATTTGTGTCCCTATACCACATAACTCTGCCTGATCTTGGGTTTGAGCTTGGCTGATGGCCCTTATCCCACGGTATCCTTTGTGCCCAGGCCCCAAGTCGTGCGCGGTTTGGGGTAACACAACTTTGTAAATGCGGTCTTAACAAGTAAATAAAGCAGAATATTCAGCTGGTCTAATCAGTTGCATGAAAGCACACGTACGGAAGTTTACGTATTTGGTCTCGAGGACAACCCAGAACAGCAGGGTATCAATTATACCGAGATGCGGGGGATTTCCCACCTATCTCAGAAGCAATCAAAGATGTATGGTCGAGGGGCGCATAACTTACTGAACGGTCGAAAGTGTTTCTCAGCAGTGGTATGCTATATCTGACAAGCGTCTGGCGTGTGGGCATCCTAATGCCAGGTTTAGCAAATGAAGGATGAGACAGCGGCTCATAGTACGCGACCGGAAAAAGATTTAATTTTTTTTTTCGGCTCTCAGTCTCCAAAGCACAGAGTCTGGATTGAGCTCACCACTCGGCAGTACACGGTGTCAAAATCAAGTGACGAATCCAAAGGATGGATCTGTAATTATAAGCGAGTCGAAGAACGCTGTCCGTGTCAAAAATCGGATCTGTGAGTCGGTCGATGGAAAGGGCTGGTTGGACGATATTCATGGATTGACTGTGATCTCGAGTATCATGCTACAAAGAAAAATTCGGAATGTGGATGGATGTAGATGGTCTTGCCATGCATCGTTTTTCGTACTGGCGTGTAGTCAACCAAAGGTGGACAGAATTAGGGACCAGGCTGGTTGGCTGCGTTCGTGCCAAACCCCTTCACTTGCACGCAGGGATACGGAGGATGCAACACCACGGGACATGTTCGTCGGTGACCTGGGTACCGACCGGGACAAGGCCCAATTGTAGGGCAAAAAAAGAGATATACCGTACAAGCGAAACCACTCATGCTACTAGGTTATGCGCATCTGTTGTTGTACGCGTGGGCTCGAGTCGAACTTCAAGGCTGTCATCTCATGAATGATTGACTGCATGAAATTGTGATAGGCTATAGATGAGTGGATGATTTGAAGCAAATCCTTTTCAGGGAATAACTTGAAAGCTAACCGGAGTGGCCGCCAAGCGGATGATTAGTAAGGACCATCAAGATTGGCACTCGACTTTCAAGCTCTCTCCAAACCAGATGCTTGCAGTACAACGCTCAGCTGTAGTTCCAGACCCTGTGTCTGTTCCTTCAAATGCACCGGAACACTGCCCTGTAAGCCCCAAACAAGTTTACTACTTTCCTGACTCATCGCTAACGTTGATTCGCACGGAATGACAGGGGACAGAATCTGAGTTAGCTGGCAAAGCCGATGCCTGCAACGGATGCGCAAATCAAGAGATATGCGCTTCTAACACACCCAAGGGCCCTGACCCAGCGCTACCATTTATTCGCGATCGGATGTCCACCGTAAAGCACAAGATTCTCGTTCTATCCGGCAAGGGCGGCGTCGGGAAATCTACCTTCACTGCCCAGCTTGGTTGGGCATTTGCTGCAGATGAACAGTTACAAACTGGTGTCATGGATGTCGATATCTGTGGACCATCTATACCCACTATTTTCGGCGTTGCCTCAGAGCAAGTGCACTCGTCTTCATCGGGCTGGTCTCCAGTTTATGTACAGGACAATCTTGGAATCATGTCTGTCGGGTTCATGCTGCCCTCGTCGCGGGAGGCCGTCATGTGGCGTGGTCCGAAGAAGAATGGGCTCATCGCTCAGTTTCTTAAAGATGTTGACTGGGGTGATCTTGATTACCTCGTCATCGACACACCTCCTGGCACTTCAGATGAGCATCTCAGTGTTGTCCAGTATTTGAAGGAAAGCGGCATCGATGGCGCCGTGCTTGTGACTACGCCGCAGGAGGTTTCCTTACAGGATGTTCGGAGAGAAATAGACTTTTGCCGGAAGGTGGGAATACGAGTGCTAGGCCTTGTGGAGAATATGTCAGGTTTTGTTTGTCCTGGATGCAAGACAGAAAGTCAAATATTCAGGCCAACTACAGGGGGCGCGGAAAGATTAGCAAAAGAAACCGGAATTCAATTACTGGGTAAGGTCCCACTTGACCCACGAATTGGGAAGAGCGCGGATTATGGTGTTAGTTTTTTGGACGAATACCCCGACAGTCCCGCGTCCGATGCATACCTTAATATCATTGATAGTGAGTTTTGTCCATCCCTTAGGAGTTTTGCTCATAAATTTTCAGAGATCAAAAAGATATTGGGAGGCGACAGTGCCATGTAATTTTAGATGTTTCGACTTGTAGCAACCCTGCAATTGATGTGTATCGATAGATTCTAGACCACTATGATGATTCTATGCAAGACAAATTATATAGCTAGCTCCTTCCCCCCGTCCCTCCTGGTGCGAATACTGAACTCCATCGGCATTTCACTGGGTGGGGCATCTGCTTCGGATTCTTGCCCGACAATGAATTTGCCGATGGGTGCCACACCAGCTAGCCCCCCCGGCAGCCCTTCTACACTCTCATGGATTGATACCGTCGACAAAGTCCGCAACAATTTTCGCACTGCTATTTCACTCCCTCCTGCGGTTGCGGTTGAGGCCGCACGGGAACGAGCAGGTAAGATGTATCCTTCGTTAGGAAATGTGATACCACTAGCACTAGTCGGCAGGCCATCAAACATAGGTACGAATGGGTGTTGCATAGTTGATGCTGGTGGCGAGTTGTACGTAGATGTGGACGGCTGGCGCTGTGGTTGAAGTATGCTGGAGCGCCGTGCGTAATTGACGACGGGGTCTTCAGGCGTGCACGGACGGAAGTAGTCCATGGTAGCTGGCGGGGCAAGACTATCTGAGATCGCATTCTCCCTCATAACTTCGGGACTATCCATCCTCCGCAATGCAGAAACGCTCTCTTGAGACTCCAGAAACTGTTCAGGGGAATCTGAAGTCTCTCCGCGAGCATTTTCAAGAGGGCCAGGCGCCGCCGGCTCACGCGTGATACCTCGCACCTCCATTCTGTAATCCTCTATTTCCTCCCACAGCGCCTTCCTGAAATCTTCAATGGTCTCAAGCTTCTCGATGTCTCTCCATTTTTCGAACGTAGTGGGACAATCAGGCTCATCTGTTTCTTCATGATAGGATGCCAGCCAGGGATGTGCGAGCGCATCAGGAACTGAAATGCGTGTCGAAGGGTCGAAAGACAACATTTTCTGCAACAGATCCAGGGCTAGTGATTGGATAGTCATCAGTGTTGACCGAATACCATGGAAAAGTGGAGTCACCCAGAAGGTCGGCAGTCGGAAGTAACTTCCATAGCGGTATGGCCTTCTTGACTGGAAGTGAGCGGATATACAATTGTGCCTTTCCATGGTGTCAGGACCAGACCGATAAAGTTACAGCGTCTATCTCTACCTTGTCGCTCCCAATTCGATTGATTACATCTTCTTCTGGGGTGCCTGCCACCAATACTGATCAGACCGCAAATGAAGGGGATTCATTGAAAACTCACCGAGGACATCAAGAATCTTGTTTAGTTGATCAACTGTTGTAGATAAATGTAAGCATGATCAAATATCGGACTCAGTTCGATGTTTACGATATACTGACCATAGCTGTTCGTATGACTGTTAGCTCGCCGAAGTGATACATATCTGAACTTACTCTTTACCCTTGAACAGGGGCCGTCCAAGCATAAGCTCTGCAAATATACAGCCTATCGACCAAACATCGACTGTATCCACGGTTCACATTTACAAGAAGGATTGATTGATAGGACGAGCTCACTGGCTCTCGTGTATCCTCTAATGACGGCCTGCGTAAAGAGAAGCTTCATGAAAGTGGTGAAATAGTCGCACCTGAAGGCCAGCATGATTTCTGGCGCCCTGTACCACCTGGTGGCTACATACTCTGTGAGATGGCCCACTTGCTCGTCTGGGGCAGAGTCATATCCCCGACTCAGGCCAAAATCGCATATCTTCAGTTCACAATCAGAATTAACGAGCAAGTTGCCTGGCTTCAGATCGCGGTGAATGACGGCCGCCGAGTGGACATATTTCATGCCTGTTTGTCAACATATCGACAGTGATCACGTAACGCAGCGGAATGAATTACCACGAAGAATCTGGTATAGAAAGTACTGCACATGCTCATTGCTTAAATGCTGGCCGGACTTTATGATTTGGTGCAGATCCGCTGCCAAAGGTTCAGCGCAACGGTCAAGTCTTGATCTGCAACATTACCTTCCATGGGCTAGACAGAAGCCAATTAGATCAGTAGTTGAACTTATCGATGGCGGGTTAGCGCACCTCCATAAAGATATAACTAGAATGATGGTAAGCTTCTTACTGCCGGCACTGAACGAACTGTACTCACATCTCCTGGAAATCGGGGGAGATGGCATCCACATCGATCAATCCAGTAATGTTCTCATGACTTGAGAAATGCCGAAGGAGGGTAACCTCCCTCAGTGCCCGTTTCGCTAGCTGAACTTTCTCAAATATTCGAGTGACGAGTTTAATGGCCACCGTTTCACCAGAGATCTCGTCTACAGCAGATCTATCTCGGGCACATCAATACAGTCGACTACAAAAGTGCCGAACCTGTTACTCACACGACGACGCCATATGCACCTGAACCCATTTCTCGTACCAGCTTCCAGCGCTTCTCCACGTGAAACATCTTGCCAAAGGAAGTCATGAACGAGTGATACCCTCTGGCGCACCTCTTCAATGAAGCCGTTAATGGCGAGGGTAAGATGGATCTCACCTTTTTCTCATGCTGTGTTCTGGGAGCTGATTAGAAGGCCGCCGTATTCTTGATCGACCACGATCTTGAGTGCCAGAACCTGGTGATGGTATCGGAGATGATGACTCGTCGTCGCTGTGCGACCTGCTCAGCCTGGTATCTGCTGACATTGTAGGAACTAGAGCAGGCCGTGGTGTTTAGCAACTTGGACAAGATTGGATGCCTGAGCGCAAAGAAGGGAACTCGCAGACGTGGCAATCTTTCCCCACTAGTACTATCGCAGAAGAGGTCTGAAACTGCAGTAGAATTGCCCGACGACGGGTGTAATAATGTTGTGATTGAGGATTTTAGCTGCCCTCACCGCATTGTTCGACGCAGTGCATCACGACGATAACCTTTGAGAACACGGATAGTAATTACTCTATCTTCCAAATATACACGGCGGATAAGCCACTTTACGTCCGGCGCGTAACAATTACACCAATAACATAGTGGAATACTTAAAGAATATTCAAGCGCTCAACGTTCAACATTCTATGCAGGAACTGAGGCCGCGACTACATCCGGTGTCGCTGGCGCAACAGGAGGCCCATCATCGTCCTCACCAAATATATCCAAGAAACCAGCCACTCGTGCCTTGTTTCCAGCTCTTTTAGTGACAAACTCTCGCAAACCAGACTTCAGACTCGGTTGCTTGTCAACAAGTTCGCGAAGCTGCTCCTTGGGTAGCTGCAGCAATGCGCCAAAGCTCGCCGGCGCAATAACCTTGGCACATCGTATAAACCCTTCCCACAGATGAGGATTTTGCCATATTTTTTTGGTGATCAGGCGGGACAGCAAAGTGGTAGACACGAAGCCAACCAACGTTCTATACGTCGTGACGGCCTGGATGACCTATTTGGCCGTTTATCGCCTGATTCACTACAAACATAAATAACGCGATTTACTCACCGTACGAAGGAAAAGAACAGGGAGTACAGGTTCGTCCACAATCTGTTGCATAACCACCGCTAGAATTTCGGAGCGGAATACGTCGGTCATTGAGAAGCAGACACCAATTGCTGCGCCGCAACAGGTTAGTAGGAGGCCGGGGAGGAGAACATCACTATCACCTTCGATCGCACTCTTGAGGCCGATCTCCTTCTCAGCTTCATGGAGTAACACCATCAACTCAGCCGGCGTCAGAAGCTCACTTTGCCTCACACGAGGCAAATTCGATGACACGCTCCCAAAAGTTTGCGGAGGCGTTGTGACAACGGAGCTGAATACAGATCGAACCAGATTTTTGGGCTCTTGCTGACCATTCAGGATGGAGACAATTCGAGGCAGGTATTTCAGGATGTCCGGCTTTGAATAACTATATTTAGTAAGGCCACGATCGATATCCACGGGGACATACCTTGTCCATCTCTGCGATAATTGGAATTAGGAAACGAGCATCAAGATCACGGTCACTAATAAGACCCTTCACCAACGCTACAAGTTGTGCGCTCGGTCTCCCATGCTCTGTGAAGATCGTCAGAACACGTAGGGCAAGAGATTCACTCCCTGGCGGGCATGTGCGCATGAGGGTTAACAATTTGCCATTGCTTGAACCTAAAGATTTGATCAGAGCAGTGATCAAGTCTTGAATAGCTTCTTGAACTGTTAACTCCATTTGACCATACGCCGTGAAGATCCTGAAAAGGCATGAAGCAAGAACCGCCATTATAGATCAGGATCGACGTACTCATCCAAGAACTCCGGGATCTTGACAGATAGAGCGAATAGGAGCTCAACGTGTTGTAGTACGTGAGCCTTCTGTGCGGGTAGCTCTATTTCTTCTGATAAATACGGTGTCTGAAGAAGGTCTTCAGAGGGAAGTTGACCATCTTCCATGTTTTCGTCGCTTGCGTCGGCTTGTTCATCAATGACCTTTGGCGCCTCCTCTTTTGGCGGACGCTTTTGCAAGCGACGTAGTATTTGAAGAGCGAAATCACGTATCATACTATCCATGGGTTCAATGCCAGGAACCCATCTTCGCACGGTGTTAATTGCTGCGCGCCTGGTCACAGGATCTGCAAGAGATTGACATCGGGATTCAACAGAAACAACTGACTAACCTGGATGAGTGGTCAACTCCAGAAGGACCTGGAGGGCTTCTGCTCGGAGGGATGGACGCTCCAAAACAAACTCCCGAAGACTGGTGAACCCGACGTGCATCCTGTTGACTGCTCGAACCGAGTTGTGTAAAAGGAATACACGAATGAACGTACTTATCAGGGTCAACGGAGAGATCGCGTAACAGACCGAGGACGTCAGGGGGTACGGAGGGTAAATCCAACAGAAATCGGGCAAAAGCTTTGTCCTTGAAATCGGGCTTACCCTCGGGCTTGCCTTCCAAAACGGTCTGGTACGTGGAAACGACTTGATTGAGCCACAGTTCATAGTTTGGTCGCTGGAAAGCTTGTCGTCGGCCAAACCTTGCCAGAAAGAGTCAAGAAATGTACGCACCCAGTGAGGATCATCAGCCATTCTGATGCGATCGTTGTACCATTCTTCATTCATCCACGTCGTGACAAGACGGAGTCTTCAATGCCGTCAGTAAATGAATTTGTGATATAATGCAAGGTCGAGAACATACCGCGAAGGAAAATCAGCCATAACATAATCGCATAACGTCTGTCGTAAATTATCTTGCCGCGAATAGAAGTCAACCTTTGTCTCGGCGTCCCCTTCATCTTCTGACGCTGGTGGTTGGTCACCATCAAGATGCGCCACACGTGTGACCATCCGAACAATAAGTAGCATCCACATATCGGTAGGAGAGGAACCAGGCCACTGCGATGGTACGACAGAATCAACCTTGAGCTCCTCCACTCCATCCCATATTCGGCCAACCGATCCGCGCATCAAAGCATTTCGTTCAATATCAGTCAATTCGTTTGGTCCGATCAATGTGGAATCGACGAGGTTAAGGGTGAGCGCTTCTGGGAGATTCGCCGGAATTATTTCTTCCTCCGCGATAGTCTCGTCCCCCGAAAGCTACGGCGTAAAATTGATTGCAATGAGCACACGTCATTTGTAGGTAAAATACTCCAACCTTCATATTGAGCCTATCAGGCTCATATTCCATTTCCTCCTCGTCAATATCCATTTGAAGTGGATCTACTGGCTCATCCTTCACAGCAGGTTCCACAGAGGGCCCGGGGATGGGTGTCGCTTCCGGTGTAGAATGGGCGGGTTGCGGAGTTCCAGAGACAGGAGGGCCAGGAGCTAGGCCTCTGCTTTGTCTGTAGGTTTGTACCAACTCTAGTAGGGCTGGCTCTGTAAATGCTTGCAGATTGGCGACAATAAGATCGGTTATGAGTGATATTGGAAGCGTAGTGAAGTCAAAGCTAGCTAAGAATGCAGCAGACGCGTTTCCGGCATTGTCAATGTCGACTTTCATACGTTTAGCTTCAGATGGATGCTCTGCTGGTGTGGAAGAAGGTCGTTTCTTGGTAGCTTCTGTTGCAGACGCAGCAACGGCAGCCTTTCGTGCTTTTTCCTCCGCAGAGGCTCTTTCCATGCGAGTAGCTTGTAGAGAGAGCGCCTCGTTGATCTGAGCTCCAAAGGAAGACCCATGGGGTCCTCTACGTTCGACTTCAGTACACCTGGCTTGACACCGCCATGACGTCACTCACCTTGAGATATGGATGAGCAATATACGAACAGCCTTTTCGACGCTTTTGACAGATGATGCTGGGAGTCCGGACAGGGCGGCAGGAGTCCAAGAAGAGAGTGACGAGACGACCAGTTGCACGAGGGCGGGCCTTTGCTTGACCAAATTGCTCCAGGAGTGAAGTATCGCGCTCAAAAGCTCAGGGTTCCTCATGACAGGCGTCAGATACGCGAGCTCTTACAAATATTAGATGGAATACTCACTGGCTGGTATACAACATAGTAATCACGCTCTCAAGAAGTTTCATGCCTTCCGCTTCTAGGGCAGGCCCTGGAAGGAAGGGGTGATCAGCAGGGACGTTTGAAATGTTGGGGTCATTTTTGTTTTGAAGCTATATATTATGGAGCAAGTGTCACAATGAGTGTGCGTATGAAGGAGAGACTGGTGGGAAAGTACCCTAGGGTCCGAAATTCCGCGCGTCTGGACAATAATAATACGCTGCATGAACTTAATGGCGGAGACCTTCACACCAGTGCTGACGGTCGGCGACCAAACAAACTCTAGGATGCGCGCTTTGCACTGTGACAGCACATCCCATTGCTGGCGTAAGGTACGGTTTGTAGTCCTGTCACACGAGGTGATTATCAGACTTTGTTAACTCCGGCAACAGATGACTTACAATGAGCGGAAAAGGAGTGGGTAGACAGTCGTTAAACACTGAATGGACACCTTGACAGTACGCGCATTTAAATCATGCAGCAAAATGGCCAGCGTTTCGACCGACTGAGACGCGACTAAGAAGTAATGACATTAAAAGACTTAGACGCTGGCAGTACTCAAAGATTGAACTAACGTTGTGTGCGAACTTCGTTGGACAGATTAGAGCGAGAGATAGCAAAATGGAGGAGATCAAGAACCCATCTCTTGAGGAGAGAATCACCGGCACTCGACACAGTTTTGATGAGCGTTGTACAGAGGATGGGTATGGGATTTGGGTGCGCTTCAAGGGATTCACGTAAAGTAGTGAGTATCTCTGCTTGTTCTTTAGAGTCTGCCGGTACTGCTAACGCTGCAGAAAGTGTTTGCAGCGGGTCAACCGGATTTCCTGCCATCCTTGCAAGCTTTGGTGTTTGCAACGTTAAAGCTTGTCTGTAGCTCCTTCCGAAAACTATATCCTGTCGGAGTTCTAAATCACAACCTCTACCACAATCATGGTATGGCGACGAACAAGCATATGATGGTAGAGACTCACAAATGATCCTAGGCAGCTCAAAATTCGCAGGGAATACAGACGCTTCTCGAAGCAGAGAAAGAAGCCGCCAAGATTGTGCAGCAGTCACGTCAATGTCGGTGTCAGTCTGAATCGACTTCATGTGACTGACTGTTTGAACCAGACCGCCTTCAGAGATTGAAGGACGCGCGCTCGGAAGCAAGCAGAGAAATAGATGAATACAGGCAGGCAAAAGAAGCCGAATTCAAGTCATTTGAGGCATCGGTGTGACATCCACTCTCTTCACTCACACACAACCTGACATAGCGAGCAGCACGCCGGAGTCACCTCCAATGCACAGGCTGCAGTAGACAAGGAGACCAGTGTAAAGTTGCAGGCCATCACAGATGCTTATGAAGCAAACAAAGACGCGGTCGTGAAGAAATTACTGGACCGCGTTCTACTGATCCAACCCGAGCTACATCGGAATCTCAAGAGGGCTGGTGGTGCGGAATCACAATGATCAACTTTATTGCTATGGACTCGACTTGTACAGTACTACATTGGGTGCTTCAATGAGCAATAATACCCTCAATCTGATAATTAAAGGTTCGTACGAATTATCGAATAAATATCAAGGAACGACAAGATTACAAGGTGGAGAACACAATACATAACAGGGTGCGATGATATTTGAAATCAAACGCTCAAAAGCAGTCAGCTTGACCGAGAGACTGTTGACTCGCTGGCCAGCCACGGTAAACCGACAGGCATGCCAGTTGAAGCCGTGGCAACTGCAGGACGAGTAGAGTAGTCTACGTGTGAGGCTGAAGGAAATGGTGATCCAGTTGCGTCTCGTGAGCCCTGGCTAGGGGCTGGGAGGTGTTGCCCGGATGCTTGCCAACCCGCCGACGAAGGTGATGGATTGACTTCATTGGCTCGTTGCCAATCTAAAAGACCACTCGATTTCAGTGAGGGTAACGATAGTGCCGGGGATACGGCAGAAACTGGCTCCGTATTTAGATGTCTAGGATTTGGTGGCATTTGTAAGGCAGGATCGATATTGGCATCATGCGCAATGTTTCTCTTCTCTCTGGGATCAGGTTGTGGTGGAAGAGGCGGATGTGCATGGGCTCGAACATCACCGAAAGAAGGCTGACCGAACAGCCGAGCATCAGGAGGTAGACGCCCCGGGGGTGCGTACACCGGAGATGCCGCTATCTGGGGTACCGTGGCCTCCTGTGAGTGACTAGGAACGGGTGTAGAGTCATGAGATCCGCCAGAGCTGGACGCCGCTGGATGCATGCGACCTTCCGCAGGTGGTGGAGGTCGTACGTTGTTAGTGTAGTCAGGTGCCGGTGGAGCTAAGTCTTGGATACGAACACCATACACCTCTTCAAACTGACTAGACCATTCCAAAAGTCTTGGGTCTTCCCCATTACAATATTTGAACAAAGGCTGTGAAATCGATCAGTGCGAGATGATTGAGGAAACTCGGAAACCATACCCAGATTGCAACTCCCACTATGGACATACGTCATTAATGAAACGGCCAACGGATCACATTATGACACTCACGGAGGATACTTTTTTTCGCTCTATCACCCAAGGCAGCGAGAATCTTGTTCAGGCGCTCGCGCGCCCACGTTGGACCTCCGGGTATAGCCGTACGACAACGTTTCCTAGCCTACAAAAAGCATCGCCATATCCGTCCGTCTTGTCAGTGTCTGAACACTTCAAGGCAAACCAAGATGACCCACCTGGTTCAATGCAAAAACACATGAGCAATGGATAATGTGCATAGCACAGAAGCACCACGCTCCAACATTGGAATTCGTGGCAAATAACGACATATGAATGGCAAGATTCTCGTCGGTAAAACAAAGACTGTCAGGAAGCGAGCCGTCCCACGCCTTCGGAAGCGATCAATATGTTGGATCTTTATGAAACCTGGAATTCCTTACGTTCAGTTTAGCATCAAGATCCAACAATATGTTGACGGGATGTTTGCCAGACTCGCGGTCTAAAAATGATCGAATGAGCACATGCGGGCTCCCGCGAAATGACTAACGCTCACTGTTGAAATCATCCATGGCCTTCTCTATCTTCTCGTGTATAGCGAGGACACGAGTTAGCTGCCCGGTCTCGGATCTCGATAAAGGACTGGGTTTGTTCAGATATTCTTGACAAATCAAATGAGCTCAAGGCTGAAACGATGGGTCAGCGACTAACCTGGGACAGCGTCGTGCACAGTGAACAAGAAGGTAGTCTCATCCACAGGAAGACGGATTTTCAATTGCGAATCATCTGCCAGGATAGGCCGTCGGTAGAGAACAGACCCCAGTGCATCGGATATATATATGAGCCAGAAAACACGACGCGCGCATTCTCGCTCGATAGCTGCGTCAATGAACTCCAGCGAAGGAGCAGGTGTCAGGATCGGGTTGTCAGCCTGATACGCACCCAGTTGTTCAATGACCTCAAGTGCGTATACTGCAAAGTACATAGCGTAAGCGCCGACAACCCTGGAAGTGGGAAATTTCCATACCATGATACTGTCCTCTCCATGATGACTTAGCCATTCGATCATGCAACTGCAGCAAACATAGAGCCTGCGCAGTTGCAAGATTCCTCTCACAAATCAGGTTTTGGTCTTTATCAAACATAAGCGACATTGCCTCTTGAAAGAACACCTCTCCAGCAAATCTTGAGCCCCCTTCCTTAAAACAAGGACGCTGCGAGAGAGGTGCGGCAAGAGCACATATTGAAAGGAGAAGATAAGGAGGGACGAGGCCATGAGATAGGGCATGATGGAATGAAGGCTCGTGGATGACCATACGCTGAGGTTGCCGGTGTGCAAAGAACACTATTCCCGCGTGTCAATTAGTGTCAGCAGTGTACCGCTATATGGGGTAACTCACGCTGCACGAGCTCTCTTGTGAGCGAAGGGTCACGTTCTAAAGAGCGCTCAGTGCTTGGTAACGATGGCGGAGCTAAGCCTCTCAAAGGCGTTTCAGTGGGAGACGTCGACTGGCCAGGGTCTGGCCTGAACCGCTTGCGGGATGGGATATCTTCATCAGGGTCAACCTGGGCCCCGAGTGCCTCGTCTTGGTGTAATGCAGGGACCACGAAGGATGGTTGGTTACCCTGGGTACCGTCTGGGTATGTTGCGTACGAGCCCTGACGTGAATCGGCTAGTGCGTCTGTGTTATCCCCTTTGCGCGGCCGAGGTGCAGGTACAGGTCTGCCTGAAGCGTCTGTGTACGTGCATTTCTTGGAGGCGAAGTAACTAAAAACATGAATGGAAAGACGAATTTGGAAAGGTCCCAACGCGTTTTTAGATGACGTACCAGTTGCTACAAGGAGCTGCAAATAGGGAGGTCAGGATTGGCATAGCATGGAGGCTGTTATGGAAGATAACGTACCTGTACCGTCACAGCGCCGTTTGCTCTTGTGACAAGCATCGCACGCCTACGTATAGTAAGATACTCGGCACGCGTCCTGAACGAGTTCCTTGAAGGGTGCATACCTTTGCTAAACGTTTACGCTTTGGGCCCTTCATGAACGCAATATTAGTGTCGGTCCTATCAGAGTCCTGGGAGTTGTCGATGAGAAAGCGGGAACCATCTGGAGGGGGTTGGTTTGGGGGAGCAAAAGTGATTGCTTGCATCGCTGGCTGGTGAAGAGAGCGAGGGAAGTGGTCCATTAAAAGGCGAATAATATGAGACTGATTATGCCAGACGACGAGGAGACATGCACAACGGGGTGAAAAGCGAGGAGGGAGGAAAGAGGATTACTAGGCGTCTAGAAAGACGTGGAGAGGATATGAGTTTAACTTTGTTGAACTTATTAAAGGAGGAACGAGCAGATTGAAATGAAAAAGAATGATTTAAAAGATAACTCACCTATGAAGGTTTAGCTAGATGGTGGTTAGTGTGAAGAGAATGTAAACCGTGGAACGCACCAAATACTTAGTAGACAGTTCGCACTCACAAACCAAATTGCACTCACGGCAGTTCGAGGAAGCCCTTGCAATAAACCGATCAGTCAAAATACAAATCAAGCCAACCCGCCGGCCGCATCCGGCTTTTCCCACTTCTTCGCGCCGCCGGCTTAGATACTCCTTCCGATCCTGCGGCATCTTCATTCATGGATAGCACGCACAATTACAATACATTTCATAATATTCCAATCAGAAATAATGCGGTCACGAAGAACCAAGCTAAAGGCCCCCATTTATTAATATTAATATTAATATTAACTTGCATAACAGATAAGCGAAACTGAAGGTTTCGGCGGTTTTCCAGGCTGCACAGCTCTTTACGTACATAGCGGTGCCTCATTTTCATGCCGCCGGTCATTACTTAAAAACAGAATTTCAATATATTTTATGATAAAAATTCCGGCTACAATTCCGGCGGCCATTTTCACCGCACGTTTTATTGTTCGGGATGACCTATTATTGTGAAAAGATTCCAGATATGTTCTGATTCGAACGTTCCAAGGAAATTTTTTCATTATTACGGTGTATCTGCTCGTGTTTTCGTACAAGAACAACATTGCGTAACGTAATTAGTCGAAGAGACCGAAGCCCATGTCGTCGTCGGATTCCTCCTGCGATGTCAAGGTTTAATTCTCGTTCCAAGTCATTCATGATAAAGGGACTAACCTTCTCCTCCTTCTTTTCTTCCTTCTTCTCCTCCTCGACGGCAGCGGCAGGTGCTGCACCGCCGGCCGACGGAGCAGCAGCAGCAACGGCGCCACCAGAAGGAACCTAAGTATAATCAGCTTCTGCTATTTGCATCTAACTTGATCGAGACTTACAGACGACAGCTTAGCAGAACCCTCAGCAATCAACTACGGACAAACACGTCAGAAACGGGTGCAGTGTAGAAAAATAATCTTACAGTATTGATGTCCTTGCCCTCGAGCTCGGAGATAAGTGTGTCGAGCCTGTCGTCATCAGCCTCTATCCCGACAGCACTCAACACCTTCTTGACGTCGTCAGCCGAGGGAGAGGCATTGCCACCGATTTGGAGGAGAAGGTAAGCAGCGATATGACGCATCTGTGGAAATAACAGAAGTTAGCGTGTTCTACAGGCGTGTCACGCGCAAGGATATGAGACATACTTTAGACGAGTGTTATTCACAAAGATATGTATAGGACGGGAGTGCGGGCAGCTACAAATCACTGAAAAGATCAATTTAACATTCCATTCAAGCCCCGTGCAGAAACACAAATCACACCTTTAATCCTCAAGGGAAGACCTGTAGATTCTATCCGACGACGTTGATGATGATGTTCCCCTCTAAGTGTCTGCTAAACTTCGGGATGGTACTATACAGCACCACGTGACCAATTCCAGCCACAATTTCTATATTTGATTACTTTCCGACTCCGCCTCAGGATTGCCGAAATCCTTGCTCGCTGTTATCCACGACAACCGCAAGACTAATTCACGACGCAACATGGTGCGCATCGTCCTTTGGGAGCAGTGAGACAAACAAGTGCTGATTTCTGCCCAAATGATAGGCGGATTCATCGGTTACTGACCCCTCGGTCGCTGCTGAGCTCAAGAAGAAGAGAACCTTCCGCACGTTCTCCTACCGCGGAGTTGACCTCGACAAGCTCCTTGACATGAACAATGAAGAGGTGAGTCTTTACTGTGAAATCTCATGCTCTGCGCTAAACCTTGAATGCGCACAGTTCGTTGAAGTATGTATTTTGCTTTCAGTCACCATTGCCTTGCACTGATCAACATATTTTCTCGATAATAGCTCGTTCACGCACGCGCCCGCCGTCGGTTTGGTCGTGGTCTCAAGCGCCGCCCCATGGGTTTGATCAAGAAACTGCGCAAAGCTAAGAAAGAAGCTCCCCCGAATGAAAAGCCCGCAGTCGTCAAGACACACCTCCGTAACATGATCATCGTTCCTGAAATGATTGGCAGCGTCGTCGGTATCTACAACGGCAAGGTTTGTATTGTCCTGACCTTTTTCGCAATGCACGACTGAACATACCACCACAAGGTATTCAACTCTGTCGAGATCAAGCCTGAGATGACAGGCCACTACCTCGCTGAGTTCTCGTGCTCGTACCGACCCGTCAAGCACGGTCGCCCTGGTGTAAGTGTCTTTTTCTTATGTCTTTGACAATGTCTTAATGTTTTTTTGCACAGATCGGTGCCACGCACTGTAAGCTTTCATGGAATCCGTTGCGGAAATCTAACTTCAAACTCAATCTTTCCTTCCACAGCATCTCGTTTCATTCCTCTGAAGTAAGGCGCTGGGTTCTTATATCTTTTGCATGTCCCTCCATTAGCTTTACCACTTCAAAATATATGCGTATGCCTATATGCCATACGAAACACTGCCGGTCTCACTTTGTAACTGTCGGAAGCACCGACAATATCATCATCTGCATGCGAAAGTACAGCATCATTGACCGTCGCGGCCCACGAATGAAAGGTACAAAATAACGTTTCGGTTGGTTAAATTCATTCAAAATTGCGTACATTCGAATGTACGGGTATAATGAGTATACTGCGAAGTATTCGTCCGTGTCATACTGATAAGTGAAACCGTACGGTAAACTACAGATAATGCGAGAAATCAAAAGATGCTTGGGGCAAATGAATGTCAGAGCAGCCGCAATGCACAGCAAGGCAAAAGAGTGGAAGTGAGTCGCCATTATGATGACAGAATCTAGAGTCCAACGTGGTCATCGTCGGGGGGCTGCAGTAGCAGGAATTCCGCTGGGCGGCGATGACGAGTGTAGGTGCTCGCCACTACTCCGCGGATGCACGTAGGACGATGGTCGAGGAGATGGAGATATGGTACCGGTGATGGGTCGCTGAGCAGTGGGCCAATCTGTCTCGATCGGCTGAGGATAGCGAGGCTGTTGCTGGCCCTGAATCATAGCTACACCTTGCGATAGGGAAGTTGGATGCGTAGGAGCAGGGTATGACATGGGTGAATGAATGATACCTGGATGTGGATGCGGCGACTGCTGTCGACCATTCCGTATATACGGTTCACTCGGATTTACCGTCAACGGTGGTCGATCTCCGGGTGGTGAAACGCGGGGTGAATTGGCAGAGTTCGGTGAACCCATTGATGCCAACGGTGGACGCCCATTTGCTCTGAGGCGCATGTATGTGTCACATTTCTTCATGAAATCCTTGCTTGGTAACTCCATGCTGTTTGAGAAATATTCCTGATCATGAAGGATAGGCAGGAACTCCTCGGGAACCAAATAAAACTCATCCTGGTTCTCGAGTAAGGATGTCACCACGCGTATAGCCCCAAAGCTCTCGTCTCGAACGGCGTCACGCGCGCGTGAGTATAAGATGCTAGGGCATATGACCGTTGCTAGGTTTGATAGGTCCATCTTGCTGCCAGTGGACTCGTCCATGTGAGCGAACGACGCCACCCATTTGAGGAACACAAATAGCACCTCCATGGTGTCACGATGGCTCTTGGGAAGAAGCAATGAAATTAGATGAAGACATCGTCTCCGCTCTACTTCCGTAGAAAGGGCTGAGAGCCGTATGTCAGATTGCGAATCATTTGAAAGTATGAAGACAGACACTGCGATGCATTCAGTAATCGATGTAACTTGAAGGTCATGAGTGGCTCTGGCAGTTCGCGAAGGAACTTCTTCAAGAGAGCAGCCAATTGCACGGGGTTGTCCTGCGTGAGATCTACTGATGATAGGTCGTGATCGATGGCCTCCGTGAGATCCTTTAGCCGCCTGATATTACCATTCTTGCGGAAGATGCCCTCCACCGACATATCTGTGAAAGACAATATATCAAAACACAGCCAAGATCACCGTAAATAACGTACCCATCTGCCTCATGGCTGAAACAACATCGTCAATAAAGCTTGGCACCCGTAAGGTTGCACGGCTTGCTCCCAACAAGGAATCCGACCCTTCTTTCTCAACTAGGAGCTCAAGTGGAACACCAAAAACGCCTATACATGATCGATAAGGTGAGCCCAATACTTGGGAATCGTGAAGAACTCACCTTTCTTCTTGACGTTCTTCTTGTCTCCGGCTTTGAACAACTGTTTCCAGAAACCTCCTTTTTTTGTCTCTATCAGTTCTAGCAACTCATCCAATTCGAGCTGATCCCGAAGCGGAGATCGCTGGAGGGCGAGGACAGCCGAGTGTTTAACGATAGTAAGTTCTAGAGCGCTTAACTCGGCGACATGTGGTACCGTGCTCTGGCGTGGTAATGAGCGTTGCTGTTCGCGAGCTTGCGCAGCCTCCATCAGCTGAGGTATGTCAGCTAACGTTATGCCGTCATCAGGGGCGTGTAACGGGGCATCGTCTGGGCCGCTAGCTGGAGAGTTGGGTGCTGACTCGTCCACTATCTTTACCTCTGTGTTGCTCCGCCCAATAGTAGAACGAACTACTTGCGCTTGATAACTTGTGTCCAGTGTACCGGGAGTGCGAGTTTGCGCTCGTGAAGGAGGTTGTGATGGTATTCCCGAAGAGCCAGGCTGGGAGGGCTGACGCCCTGGAACCAGTGTCCCTGGTGGAGGCGCCCTCTGAGGTTGCGGGGTTTTGATATCTTGTTGCGATCGTTGAGCATGCAGTGGCTCTGAGGGCTGCACAGTTTTGCCTGATGGACTCTCCACGATCGTCGATCGTTTAGGTAGCCGTGCTGTAGCAGATAGCTTTCGGTCCAGATGTACGGATTTCATGCGCATTATATCGCCTGAGTTACGATAGGGATCTTGGTCCCCCGACTTGGGGTTGACGCTTGGGATTGTAGAAGCAACTGAAAATGCACGCTTACGATGCAAAACATCGATTATAAGAGATGGGAACATACCTGGTGACAGAGGAACCACGCCCTGTTGCTTTAAAACCAGGTACAACCTACGCAATGCAATGTTGAGCAGAAACGCATACTGTTCCAGCCGAGAGACAGCCTGGAATCCATCTCGACACCCTGGATGCACGTGGTCCGTACACAGGGTAACGGTAGGCACTTCACCGTATGAGGGGGTGTCCTTGACCGAATCAAGCTCGTACATGAAGATGCCGACATTTGCCGGTGGTCTTCGAACAGAAGATGGCTTCGATGGGTCCTTTTCGTTCTTTTCCTTTTCCTTTTCTTTGTCTTTATCTTCTGGGGACTTGGGTGGCGTCGGCTCTCTCGGTACCGGAATAGCAGCTACCTTGTCACATCTGGCGCATTGTAGACACTGCGAGTGCCAACGCTGATAAGTCCCCAGCCGAACACAGTCTTCTTCTACTGCTTGCGTACACTTGACGCACCGGTCTGAAGGCGGGTTGGTGACTGTCAACCGAGATGGCGAGTTTGCTGAGAACGGGGATTCCCCTGCATTCTCTGGTGCCAAACTCCTGAATCCGTAAGTGACACCCTGTGTGCCAAGGTTTGCTCCTCTCATAACCTCACCACTTCCGCCTTTGATGATCCGGCGAGCCGCTGGGTCGCCACCTTGCACTGCGAGTAGGTGTAACTTATCAAGGAATGATGGCATAGCCTCCCGGACGCTTTGTTCCCTCTCCAGTTTGAGAGCGCCAGTTAATGCTATTCGAATGAGGATCTTGAGGTAATGGGCTATTCCTGTCACAAGTGCAAGTAGTTCCTGTGTCATCCCCATTCTGCGCGACCCAGTTTCCTGGGTACGTGAAAGAAGGGTGAACAGATCAACTGTTTTTCGACAAAGCATGCGGGATTCTCGGACATGAGACATTCCTTCAAACCATATAAGCAATACTGGGGATAAAACACAACACATACACGCACCTTTCAAGTTTAGCCTAGCGGAATGGCACTCAAGGTCATCGATAGTGCCGAACAAGACTTCCACATGCAGAATAAACTTCTCGGCCATCCTGATGGCATCAAGATATTGCCCGTTGCTAACCTGTCGCAGCATATCAGATATACACGCAGCGCTTGATTCCTCGAACGCAGAAAGAACCCTGTAATGTAGACAATCAGTTGTGCCTCAGGCCACGTGGGAAGTACTCACGTCCAGATGCGATAGACCAGCTGTTCCATCCTAGCTTGTTTGTCCTTCAATGAATTGGGAGTTTCTCGCTTCTCTTCCTCGACGTAAGATGGCTCCAATTCTGACCCGTCATTAATCAACACGCTCGATCTCCGTGAAACCACTTTGACGTTCCAAAACTGCAAGGTTGAGTGAGAATTGATATAACATCGCGATCTCCTAGAACGAGAACCTTATTGATCATGTAACATTCCGGATGCCAGCACTCGTCTCTCATGTTGCGATTTATCTCAACAAATTGCTTCAGGATGGCGCTGCTGCAGCCTGCGCATTTTGTTGCAAAACGTGTCGAGTAGTGGAAGTGGCAATAAACATCCCCATCGTGCTCGTAGTAGGAGTCCTGTGGGCCAAAAAGGGTAGGGCATAGTGAGCAAGTGAAGTGTTCCACGTGATACTTCTTGTCTGTATAGGGATATTAATTAGCAAGAAAGGAGCGATGAGTAGAGCCACTAACTGCATGCCGTAATGTAGCTGCCTCGGAGAGCAAGCCCACATTTAGCGCATATAAGATTTAGGCGACGGAAATAATCCCGTTCACAGAGGGGATGTTGTTTGCCATCAGGCCCATCAATAGGAAAGAACTTTGACGCGACAACATCGCCGCAGTCCTGACGAAAAATAAGCGGAACTGGGTATCTGAAAGGTCAGGATGTTCGTACCAAACATTTAAAGCAATTTAAGTGATATACGGTGCCTAATGCGCGGACGAAAGCACCTTGCATTGTGTTTCCACATGCTGAGCAAGGTCTACAGGGAAGAAGTGTCAGATAAGGGATCGAAAACACAGACTACGATGGGAGTGTTTGTAGAGAGAATGGCGGACTCACGATTGTGAGATGTTAGTGGATGTCGCAGAAGACGTGGATGTCATGGGACCAGTCCTGTTTGGGGAACTAGAGCTGGAAGACGCAGAGTGTCCGGAAGAATACGAGATTACACTGTCTCGACGCCTCAACTCCACGTTCCTTTCGGTGTATGACACAGGATTATACGGAGTGGAACCATTGGGAGTGGTAGGACGGCTACGAGAACGAAAGGCGGGTGATGGAGGCGGAAGAGAAGCGGAAATACCATTTGAATCATAAGGCCTGCTCGAGTGGGCATGATTCAAGTCATCACTATAAGCATGAGGGACTAGATCATGCTTCACGGAAAGGTTATTACGGTTGAGGTCCTGGGTGGAGCCAAGGGTTGAAGCTCTTGTAGGAAATTGGGGACGATCAGGTAGACGAGTAGTTGTTGTCGGTGGAGCATAAATAGAACCACCGAGATGAGATGAACCATCGTGCTCTTTGCGCAGACGAGCCGTTTCTGAATCAAAAGACATAATGATCCCAGGCCAGGCTACGATGATTAGTACCCCAATGTTATTTGGAACAGTTCTGAGAGAGATCCTTGACGATTTTCATGCGGAGCCTAGTAGATTTATGTTCCGGTAAGCGATGAAGTAGAACGAAAGCAAGCTAGAAGCACCACAGCTGGAGAACGGTGCAAAAGCAGTGAGGTCTACTGAGGAACGAGGATCACGAACGTGACAAGAAGTCACGCGTCACAGTAACCACCTTTTCTGATCATCTCTGTTCGCGACGCTCCGTTAACTGACGTCGATGTTCACAAAACCCGAACCTGTGTTGCGCCATATAGCCCTGTGGATGTTTGTAGGGCCAGGTCGTGGGAGGTCTTGTGGAGACCCAAACTCCATGTAGAACGTAACTCGGTTACTCCACATTGCATTTCTACGTCAACCGCATCTGGAGCATCATACATGGTTCCGCTCGGGTTTACATGCCAAGGCTCCGAAAAGAACCAGGCCAACAGAACACCCCCACAGGGAAGACCAGTAAGGGCGCTTGGTCATCCACGGCGACAGTTGATGCAGTCAGCAAGTGAGTTGGTCAGATAATAATCCCTCATGTCACTTAAATCGAGCCAATGGTGAGTACTAGATGACCATTGAGAAAATTTGTTCCTGTGCTCAGTGCTCAGTTGTAGTAATATCGCTGATGCAGAAGCATCGAGTCTTTCCAGCCAACCTCAGAGTCGTCGAGGCTGCGAGGCATCTGAGTTTAAATCTTTCACCTCATGGTGACACGATCCATGATAACCCTCATGACAATCTAAGATTGAAGGTTGTAATGGATCCTGCCTTCATCGATATTCACTTGTCTCTTCCGACATCTCCAGAAAGATATAATATTGATGTGCAATGGGTCAAATCTTTTCATATTCCTCTAGAACATTAAGCCCCTTCACGTCTCATGTGCTTTGCCCTCATGGGTGCTTGCGGCGAGTTGTTTATCTCTCCCCGACATCCTACTAATCCTCCTACATACGTACTTCCCGACCATCAGCAAAAAAATTCCTACTTGACAGCAACCCTCATGATACTACCAAGTTGAAGCCAGCCAGCCAGCCATCTTCATTATTGATCGTACCTTGTTTGCTGGTTGGAGCAGCACCGAATCCCTCACCACTCCTTACCACTATGACCAAGTCCTTTATTTCAAGACTAGGTTATCGGATAGGGATAACGGCACTTGCATCACCCCTAATACGCAAGAGAGTTGGTATGAAGCAGCCTCTCCTCATAGGCAAGGCTGACCAGGTGTATTTTCAATTCCGTACAAGCGCTTTGTGAAGCTCGTGGTATCTCCCAGCGTCACTCATTAGTAGGCGGTTTGCGAATCTTATGGACACCCCGCACACGTCATCGACATTAACGACACTTGGAATGGCGTTTTGCATTTTTGCCTGTACGTGCGAATCATGGTTAAACTACAGTCTCCTCGTCTCATGTTTCTTTAGATCTAACCAATATATGACCGCCGCCGCAATTGGCTCCCATGTTGATATTCGAGCAGACCCATGATATCCAGCCCTTGTTTCACCCCATGCACTCGTCAATGATACTCGATGGCCAATCGGCATGTATCGCGCCTCTGGAATGTCCCCCCAGCATACTTTTTGAAGTCGTGTACGTCAGCGCATACAAGCCATGTGGACCCCAGACATTTAGAGATCACACGAAACCTGTTTGAAATTGAGACCTTGGTAGTGTTCCACTTTCTGCTTGTATGGTGGGCTGAACCGGGTGCACAGTGAACGGTCACAGCATACCCCGGAACGGCTAGAAATCAATACTGAAAATGATTAGGCAGGCAGGCGAGTTAACCTGAATTTCTGGATCTCCTACAGGTGATACCACGTCTTCACTTGGAAGATCGGGTAGATGTAGAGAGTATGACCGCGGAGAGGAGTCGTCATTTTTTTCTCGATGATTGCTCAGAACTGACGTTCATACCTTTCATGGTTGCAGAAAGCGGCATCCTGGGCGCATAGCCCAAATACTAACAGTGCTCATTGTTATATGTGCTAGAAGGCGGGAAAGTAAGACAAGGTACGACGCCATTGAACTTCTCATTATCCGAGAATGTTAATTATATACTGCTGCTTAAGATTTAGATCACAGAGCTGGACCATTCGTTCTTTGTATGTTGTCATCTTTCTACTTTACTACATTATCCGCTTTTGGTGCATTGTTTATCTATTATGACTTCTGAATCCTTTTGTAACCTTGGGTCTGCGGGTCCAACACCTTCGCTCCACTACGGTCTGAGCTACAAGAACTTGTCGTCTATTTAAGCAGCTTCTACAGATCTGACTCTAACATCTGCCGACCATTACATCATCGTGTGCTACGACCAAGGTAAGGTATTTGACTGTTACTTCACATTGAACCTATGCTTACGCTGCGCAAAGCTATTTGATTTGGGTAAATATATCAGGTCCTCATCGTGTGCTATGACTGAGAGGATCTATGTAATATAGATCCGCACCACACTGTTATTGTTCTTATACCTGAATCCTTGCTCGAATCCGTAGCAAACACTGGATTTTGAAACCTTGCTGTCAAGCCGCAAAAGGTAATTCTTGGACCGACCACTGGCAAGGTTTGGTCTGTATGTGACTAATAACTCTGCCTCACAGATCCTCCATGATGCACACCGACGAAAACTCTGCTGCATTAGCTGAGTCTGCGCGAGTCCTCCGCTCTCGCAGCAATAGCCAAGTCCCCATATCGCGCCTTCCAGATGAGATTATCTTGATTATCTTCAAATACTTTGAAGAAAACACGCGTCTCTCTGCACTTGGTTTTAATTTTGATTTCGATGACAACGAAGAGGACGATGATAATGGTGTCCCTGCATGTTTAGCGGTCACACACGTCAGCAGACACTGGCGCCGAATTGCTCTCGAGCGCCCAACTCTTTGGAGATTTGTCGGTTCTACCTCTATTCTTTGGCTAGATATTATGCTTGAGAGGTCGCAGAAGGCTCCTTTGGTTGTCAAATGTCGCACGGGAACGTCCGAATCCATGCTGATGAAAACCTTGGAGAAAATCCTTTTACACCTGCCTCGGATCAAATACCTCGAATTTCACGCGATTTCACAAAATTCCGATCGCATTATGGAACTGTTATCATCTCAGTCCGCACCAATGCTCGAAATATTGAAAATCGGGTTCAGTGGGATGCTTCCTACAACGGAGTCCACAACACACACCATCTTCCAAGGAGACGCACCCCTACTTCGGTCCCTCCAGGTCTTCAATTGGGGCCGCAGATGGCCATCGTGCACCTTCGATGGTATTCGAACTCTACGAGTAGAGAGGATGCAATTGTCGGACCTCCTTGCAGCTCTGCAATGTATGCCCTCCCTAGAGCAGCTTACGTTCATGGGTGACATGCTACAATCCGACCAACCAATACCCATCAACTCTAAAGTGACACTTGCTCGGTTGAAAAATATAACGCTAGACGAGAACTGGTCCCAAGATGCTCAGGCCGTATCTCTGTTCAGACATCTGGCCCTTCCCGCTGACGTCAATATTCTTATACGGCACTTATCAAGCAAAGGGCTTCAACCTATTGCCGATTTACTTTCGGTCATGGATAAGCACTCTTGTGGATCCACTCCCATCTTTCGGTCGATGCGTGCCATTCGATCTGCTCCATGGTCAATTGGTTATACTGTCGAATTTTGCACATCGACTACGTTCAATCGTAAAGATGATGATGTACGACTCACGATCGACTTTAACTGCTACGAATACGTAGGCGACGAGCCAGGCGCCACCAGGGCTGATCCTCAAGACGTCGTCTTCGAGATGTGTAATATCATCACGGAACGTAGACGTCAAACCTTCTTTGCTGGGCAGTTCGAATCCATCTATTTGCATGGGAACCCAGGCTTTGTTAGAGGCTTAACCGATGCGCTCCGGATTGTTGAAGGGTCACCAAAAGTGCCGTATCCCTCGCTCCGTGTTCTGCTGCTGCGAGATATCCCGTTCAAAGGTGATGAACTTCAAGACCTTGTGGATGTCTTGAGAATGCGAGTCCAAAAAGACGTCCCCGTCCAAGAACTCAGCCTCAGGCGATGCACTAATTTATCAGCTGATCAGGTGGATCTTTGTCGGGAAGTGGTTGAAGTTGTGTCTGGAATCTGAACTTGACTATTGATTGTCTTGACGACTGTCTTGTTTCCTTAGTAGACTTATGTTTGATAGCTTGTACATACTTGTATTCCTATCGTGCTGTATCTGATATACTGGTCATTAGCATGCCCATCCAGCGTGTGTACATCCAAGCAAGTAGTTTCTCCTAGCGTAGACACAAATGACCTTTGTACGGGTGCGGTTAAGAAGGTCGCGCGCGTGCACAGATCTGCAGTGGCGGGTTTGAAGAACATCGTATGTACGAGATTGGCGGTCTCAGTTCCAGACGGTATGGAGCTGGGGGAGTTCTAGTAAATAAAGTGCGGAGGCCGCTCCAAATCTTCGGCCCTATGGATCTTCGTGATCGCCTGACCATTGCGTTACCTACTTAGCTTTCGCCTGTGTTTTGTGAATAACATTCCCCTCGAGTACAGATTCTTTGCATAACGTGCTTGCAAGCATTTTGATGTGTCAATGTATGTAAAATAACCTTGGTATGAAGTCTATTAAGTCTAGGTATGAGTCATTACGCTGCGTGATTGGATGCAGAAAGAATGTCATCGAGAGTGATAGAAGATCGTTCGCACATTCCGCGGAATATACTGTCTGGCATAGCGAAGAGATTAACAGGTGTATCGAATTCCTGAATGAAGAATAGTCAGTACGGAACAGAACGACCTAAAGACATGTGAACGTACAGCAATCGTCCCAGCATCCATCACGCATATCCTGTCATATCCAATGATAGTCCGAAGACGATCTACATCTCCGTTTTAAGTCAATCCAAGGCAACCAGTTTTCTCGAACTTACGTGCAATGCACAGGATTGTGCGCTCTTTAAACTCGTTGGCAATTGTATGCTGGATCTTGCTGTCGGTCTCGTAGTCGACGGAAGCTACATAAAAATCCATGAGAATGTATTCGCTACCAGAATAAATATCAGGGTTACCAGTAGCCTCGTCAAGAATTAGGATCTTGGTATCATTCACGAGAGCTCTCGCAAGCGAGACAAGGGAACGTTGTCCGATTGACAAATTATTGCCTTCGTCGTCGATAGGACTGTCGAGACTAAATCTAGGCGCTGACTGCCCTTCGGCAGGGGGCGACGCCGAAGTAGACGGAAGATCACTTTCTGACTCTACAAGATACGCCCGCTTCATTGCATCATAAAGCTTGGCATCATCGTGTAGCCCGAAAGGATCAAGGTTTGTCCGAAGAGTACCGGAGACTAGTGAAACGGTCAGTTAATAGGTTCCCATATTAGCGCGTTATCACGCACAAAGAAACTGCGGGCATGTCGCATGATCAGCTCAAGTTCAAACAAACGCTGGACACGCCACTTACAGCATCCTGGGGGATAATCGACAACCCTTTTCTGAGCTGCGCTAAACCAACGGCCGAAATGTCCACGCCGTCAATGGATATCGACCCAGATGCTAGTTCCACAATGCGATAGATAGCAGTCATGATGGATGATTTCCCAGCACCAGTCCTACATTCCATGAGTCACAGGGGTTGCATGGAACAAAAATGATACTCACCGGCCAACAACACCAATCTTCTCTCCAGGGGAGAGAGCCATACTCAGGCCCTTCAGAACAGGTGGTAACTCCGGGCGGTATCTCATAACCACATCCTTCATCACGATTTCGCCGCGAGAAGGCCAGTCGGCCGGCGCAGGGCTGTCCTCGACCTCATGCGCGGCCTCCTGTTCGACCGCTTTCGCATAGTGCACGACACGCTCCACGGAATTCATGTTGTTCTCGACTTCAGCAACTTGGCGGACCATCCATCCGAAAGACTGAGTGGGTCGTAAGCTAAAACTAGAACAAAAGGAAACAACGGAACACTACCTGTTGCACCATGACTATATACGAGAGCGTCACACCGGTTTGCCCCGGAGAGATGCTGAATCGAAGTCCAACAGTCAATAGTGCGACGGCAAGAGTCATCAATAAGCCGAGGAAATCAAGACGTATGCCGAGCCATCGCTGATTGGTAACCGTCAGCCAGTAAGCACTGGAAAACATCAGCAATGATCAAGATCGCATGTAATTACAGTTCTTACCGATTTTCGACATCCATTAGCTGGATATTTTCTTCGCTGAACCGGTCGAGTTCGCCATAAGCGCGAATGGTAGTTAAGCCCGATAATGACTCAGAAAAGTGGGAATAAAGAGAGGATCGCAGGAGTGCATCCAAACGCTGTGAACCTCTGCGTCGGTAGAAATTCGATAAACTTCGTCAAAATGACTGACCTTCAGCTCACGTGCACTCGCACGGTAGAATAATGCAGCATAGTAATAGAAGATTAAGATGAAGAAGGCCGCGATGAGGAAATATGGTATGATGATGGATATGAGAATGATTGCCCCAACGATTTGTGACGCTGTCGCTGTGAGCATCCTGAGGGAATCTGAATTCTTGTTAGAAATGATTCATGAGAGGGCTTCGACGCTCAAACGCTCACCGCCAATTAAATTATCCACAGTGTCAATATCTTCCAATTTGTGTCAGAAAATCCAAGTGATCGAAACCTTTTCAAACATACCTTTGGCAAAACGATTCATAATGCGGCCTAAAGGCGTTGTCTCGAAGAAACTCATTGGGGCATACATGACTCGTTGAATTGATCTCTGGCGAATGGTATTAGGGTCAGCATCCACCAACACGTAACCAAGGACTTACCTGGTGCAACTGTTGGGAAGCATAATAGGTGAGTAGTGCAAATACACCTCCCATCATGAACATTGTCAACGCCTGGGAGACACCAAGAGCAGCATAGATGCCAGTCTGCATTGAAAATCATCAGTAGCGCTTCGGTCAGCCAGTACAATGGAAGAACTCACATAAAATCCTGCCGGTTGGTGCCATTTGCTATAGAAGTGGTGAGCACTTAAATTTATAGGGATCTGTGACATCCACGCACTCTTCTTGCCAGTAAATGAGCCTAACAAATTACATTAGTGAAATGACCACAAGATATGGAAATCACATACCAATACGAAGACATGACACTGGAGCATTGCATGAGGATCACAGAGAGTACTAACAGCGGTAAGAGCACAGGGCCGTGAGCGGCTTTGAGATACTCTTGGTATACTTCCCACTTTATGGCACCAGTGTTGCGCTCTTCCTCTTGCATCATCGCTTTCCCAGCAGATCCATTCTGAATTTTCTTATCTTCAATCTCTTCACCCTCCGCTGCTTTCACTTCTTTCTTGGTAGAATCCTCCTTCGACCCGAATTCGGAGACAAATTTGGAGAATGCGCCGTCATTAGCCATGAGTTCGGTGTATGTCCCACGTTCGGCAATGCGCCCGTCAACCAGAGTATATATATAGTCAACCTCAGGAAGGAAGTGGAGGGCATGGGTGACCAAAATGCGAGTTTTCCCTGTGTTTTTCTTTAACACATTCTCGAATACTGCCTTTCCAACGTGTGCATCTAGAGCAGACATTGGGTCGTCGAATATTTGGATATCAGTGTCGCAATAGATTGAGCGACATATGTTGATACGCTGCTTTTGACCGCCAGAGAGTGAGATACCCTGCGTAAAAGCATCAGTCAGTGATCCTGCAGGACGAAGAACAGACAGTACCTTCTCCCCAACTTCTGTAAGGTCGTAATTGGGTAACATCTCCAAGTCAGGCTCTAAGCATGCATCTCGGACAGCCTTCCAGTAACGCTCCTCGTCAAATGGATGACCGAAACAGATGTTTTCCCGAATGGTTGTATTCTAGTTGTCTCTTAGTCACCGATGCCAAAAGACTAATCAGCGAACCTACCTGGATCCAAGCGGTTTGGGCACAATAACCAACGGAACCACCAAATTCAACTGTACCAGAAGTCCGCCGCATATCGCCAATAAGACCTTGAAGGAGGGAGGTTTTTCCCATGCCGACGGCTCCAACGATGGCAACGAGTTGCCCCCGCGGAATTTCCAAGTCAATGCCTGTCACTTGGAAGATATTTCCATCATCTGCAGGAGCTTTTAAAGGCGTTGAAGGGAGCTTTCGCTTGCCCATTTTCATGCCCATCTTGATGCCCTTACTCTTCAGTTTGGGATCTTCAGGCCGAGGGGGTGGGCTATCCCAAGTAAAGCTGGCACCTTCAGCTTTGACGGCGGTGTTCATGTCGGCATTTATGACGAGTGTCTCATCAAGCGTTTCTGCTTCGAAAACAGCCAGCAGTCTCCCGCATGCTGTGGCTGCATCAGCAATGCTGCTCAGAGACAAGGCTGGGAAGGTATGTGAGATTACTACAGACTGCAAACGACAATAAACGACGCACGCAAGAACATCAAAGGCATGCGAGCCAAGTTGAACAGAGTCAACGAAGTAAATACATTCGCCGCTGTGAGACTGTGTCCAGTCAACGAATATGTGACGAAGGCAAGGACAGAAGCAAGACTTGGGAGAGAAATAGCAATGGCGTTCATCGCGGCTCTCATGACGAGGAGGGTGCGGATATATCTAAATGTAAATATCAACCAAGACCCGGACAATAGGTGGAATATTCACGTACGCCATCTCGTTCTGTCGAAAGACAGAAATACGCTTCAGGAATGGAACTTCCCAGGAAAAGAGCTTGATGACACGCATTCCACTGAGGACCTCTTGTAAAATCTTGGAACGCTTGTCTGTCCACGCCATGCTCTTCATGCGAAGAGTAAAGAAACGTTTTAGAGCATATGTCTGGACGGGCGACGCGACGATAAGAAGCGCAAAACCGGCGAGTGCACTCGGGCCAAGATTGATCAATAGTAAGACCAGGCAAATACCGAGTTGAATCAAAGCCGTCCATGACATGTGGAAGTAGCCCAGGCAAAAATCTATCCGAGAGACATCAGTAGATATGTGGTTGACCAATTCGCCATTGCTTAAGTTGACGCGAGCTCTTGTGGTTAGTCGAAGTGATCTCGAGTATATGGCCGTGATAAGACCGCCACGAAGAAGCACACCACTGGTCATGCTACGGTAGAAGAAATGATTGGTGCACCATGACGCAATGAGTTGCAACACCAGCAGGCCAAATGCAAGGCCAATTCCCTCGCCAATCGGAGGTGTTGATTGGCCAGTTCGATGGTTTGTGTAAGACACCGTAGCAAAACTAATGATTGCCTACACATACCACCATGAGTGATTGGGGAAGAAATATTGTGAAAAAGTTCTGACCTTGACGAGAAGGGGACTAGTAATTTGTGCTGTGTCGCCAATGACTTTCAAAATACCAGCGGACCAAAACCACCAAAAGATACTGTCATTCATTGCCAAAATGAGACTTGCTTTGCGCTTCCCGTCCTTTTCCCTCCATTGTTTCTCGCGTTCTGCACGAACGCCCCGTATGGACCACCATAAGCCCTTCAACCCTGGACCGATTTCACCCTTAGTCAAACGCTCATTATATTCAGCAGCCTTCTTTTGCCGAGTCTTGAACGATGTTATGATAGCATCGGCAATCGGCAAGGCGCCGCGTTCGTCCTGGAGTCGATAAAGGTCTGATGACTCGAGTGGACGAGCATAGCCAAGGGAAAGCAGAGGTGTTAACCAGCTGAACCATAGAAGACTTGCGAAGCCCGCAGTGGCCTCAGGGATAAGATCTGCGTCGTGAATGGAATTCTTTGGGGGTGGAGGACTACCATTCCTCCCAAACAGAAGGAACCTAGGACACAGAGAGATATTGTCAACGATAACGGAAGGATTAATGGCAGGCCATGAGCCTACCTCAAGATAAATGTAGTACTCACCGAGATATGAACGACTGCATGGTTCGGCCATTGTCTAGCACGAGCTCCGCTTCAGATACCTGAGCCTTCTCAGTGGTATCGAGCTCGACATCCTGTAATTTGACTCGTTTAGAGGGTGCCATCAGGCAGTGTACAAAGACAAGAGATGTTGACCCTGGTAATTGGTCTCGTATTAAGTAGTAGTAGCTTAGATAGAGTACATGTGTGCAGTCAGCATCCAGTGTAATAATCCACGCATGCTTGTCATGTTGCTGACGAAATTCCCGGGCCGTCGCTAATAAAGACTGTATGCTTATAATATCTATAATTCGCAATGGCCCTGCAGGGTTGCTGCAGGGTGCCCATAAATTGCTTCTGCGCTCTGAACATTATGTAATCTCGAGCTCAAAGATTGAATTGCCATGTTGTTTTGTTGGCAACGGATTCAGAGTATTCGATACCGCTCCACTGCTGGCTGGAGTCGATGCAAATGCAATGGACCACAATATTCAGATTGATCAGTGCACGAAGTCAGTGTATGCGACTCATTACGATCGGTATCGATCCTTCTCTGATGATCGCGCGTCTACGATGGCCGGCAGGAACGGCGGACTGATAGAACACGTCCCACTTCAGAACGTTGGCGGAATCAGAAGCGCAGCCAGGGCGCTGGGGTCCCGAAGACTAGACGGTATTGAGTATACTCTCAATAGGACATGAACTGGAAGCCAAAAAAATCAATCCCACAAAAGCCTGCCGACGCTGACGTTGATCAGTCAATAGGGTTGCCGAAAATTACCGTGTGTACGCATCCCGGAGGCTCCGTAGGGATATCTAGGAGAATGCACGTCTATCGCTTGCACTGCGTGAGAATGGATCATGTGTACTGACCTCGTATGCCGATGAAAGCGAAGCTGTGTCTTTCTCCGATATTCTCATTCGTTGGACTCTTTCCAGGTGACCAGCGCTTCTTAACATAGATTTGAAATAGCGTGCCTGAAAAGTTCGATGAGCGACGATGGCATAGGCTGGTATACGAAGTGGCATACCTCCTGTTCTTCAACCAATGTCCAAGCATCTCCAGTTCTCCCTGCTCGAGCAGTTCGACCAACCCGGTGTACATATTTTCTTATATCCACCGGTGCGTCGTAACTGACTACGTGCGATACATGGCTGATGTCGATACCTCTTGATATCAGATCTGAGCATATGAGCCTAAAGTCTGGTCAGTACATCAGGACGTGGAAACAAGATGCGTTGAACTTTCAGATGGACCTCTTGAGCCTTAAATTTCTCCAATATGGTCCTGCGCTCGTTAGTCGGAAGATCACTCGAATATGACCGAACGATAATTGGATTTCCGCCGGAGGATATAGCAGCCTCGAAGAATTCGAACAAACGGACAAGACGAGACGCCGATTCGGACGACTTTGTGAAAACAAGTGCATTGCGGACGGAATGATTGTGTACAAGATGGAAGAGCATTAATGGTTTCTGAGGGGCCTCGCAGATTATCATGTGTTCCTGTGATTCATGGGTGGGCATCCGGCAGGATTTTAATTTATTGAGACACGTACCTTTAGTG
Organism: Suillus luteus UH-Slu-Lm8-n1; assembly: GCA_000827255.1. Lineage (NCBI taxonomy): Eukaryota > Fungi > Basidiomycota > Agaricomycetes > Boletales > Suillaceae > Suillus > Suillus luteus. The sequence continues at coordinate 67,005 of KN835147.1, forward strand.
CTTCGGGCATGGTAAACCGTTCCGCAATAATATTTGGAATACCATCGATTTCCGATTCTTGAGGTTGACCTTGCACAACAAAGTACTTTGGATTTCGAAGGCCGAGAGCCGCAAGCTTTCCCGGGTCACTGGTGAGCGTCGCGGAAAACAATAATTTTTGACATGAGGTGTCCTTTTTTTCATCGATATCAGTGTGTAGATCTACTTCCCTGTGAAGATGCAGTAAGGCGGGGGCGAGAGAATCGCAAAGGGGAACTAGAGTTTTAGTTTCAGTTGTCTCAGGGACAGATCTGGGAGATGGTCTCGTGGCGGCAAGAACTTGAGCCAGCCAATCTTGGAATGACTGAGCAAGCAATCGATCAGCTTCATCTATCACCTAGAAAAAAGTGATCAGTCAAGAAAGTATGATAGACCAAAGAGGCTGACCAAAAACCGGAGGTGTTGTAGAGAAAAGTTGGGCGTTCCGTTAAGATGATCAATGAGGCGCCCCGGCGTACAGATCAAAATGTCGACTTTACTTGATCCACCAGAGAGTCTTCCGCAAGCGTCAGTGTGGGTACAAAGCACGGGTTGGCGTCCAGAGAGGAACGTACTTGGTCGACATGTCCGCAACTAGTTGCGACTGCTCGTGAGCGAACGAGTGCTGTCCGGTGGCTGAACCAATCTAGATTCAAATTCGAGATTAGTAAACTAACTAAGGATCAGGCATTAAAAAAAGCAAACAAACCTTCAAACCTCGTCCTTTTGTGATCGCCTCTAATGTTTCTCGAACCTGCATGACTAAGTCACGCGTCGGGAGAACAATGAGAGCACGGAGATGAGTTACAATTCTTGTTGACAAAATCTGACCACACCAGATCAATCAAGACTTCCCAACATTGTGCCGGTCGTTACCTCAACAATTGGGAGCACATATGCGAGTGTTTTCCCACTTCCAGTTGGCGCAGAAACACATACATCCTGAAACGGGTCAAACGGTGCGTATAGTGACCTCCGCGTAGCAGAAGAACCTAACAGAAAAGGGAGAAGTGCAGTCTGAACTGTAAATTTGTCAGGATATGTGTGAAAGAGGGTCTACGAATCTCACCAGCAAATAGTTCAGTAATCCCTAGTTCTATTAGGCGCTTTCTTGTCCTTTCGGACAGACAAGTGCGATCGTTGTCTCCTTTGGGTATTACGGGTAGTCGAGAGGAGGGATTGACAACTTCAGCTTCAACCAAAGCTTGATCAAGACCTTGCAATGCAAGTATAGATTTAGGCGGCGCGTCAGGTAAAGTCGGAAGGGGGAATGCTGGGAGAGATAACTGCGGCTCGGGGGACTTGGAGGTTCGCGGCGCGGCGGCGGGAAGAGGAGAATCTACTTCAGTAGCCACGTCCACCCCTTCAACTTCTGACATGCGGGTTTCTCCTTCTTCAGAATGTGACGGTGATATCTTCTGCTTCTTTTTGGGTCTCTCTTCCCTGCCACCCTCCTGTGTCTCCTTCAGCTCCTTCGAGTAGTTACCATTTGAAGCTCGTTCTTGAGGCGCATCATCTTCGCTTTCAGTATCATCGCTGTCCTCCTCGTCAGCCTCCCCATGACGATGTACCGCGTTGTTTGTTTGTTTTGGTGCTGCAGATTTTCTAGCTTGGCGTCGCGACTTTTTACGCTTTAGATACCGCGTTTTCGCCTTGGTTTTCGCCTGCCAGAGTGAATCAGTGGTGTAGGAAAGAACCGTAAATCACGCATCCCATTTACTTTTGAATCTGCCACTGAGTTAGATAAGATGCCTTCTACCATTCTGTGTCCGCCGTTCGGTAGGAGGCTCGATGTTGGGTGCAAAGCATTCAAATTTGTCTCACGTGATTAAAATCAATCATCATCCGTATATCGAACTGATTATAAAGTTTGCCAACAAAACAAATAGCTACTAACTCGGAGGGGTGCAAAAGGTAAGTAACCCGCGTTGGGCATATGCTATTCAAATTATTAATGTTATTTGTCGGCATCCACCACATGCACCTCTGTCAAGAGACATCCTACACTGTTGTGCTAGCTGCTATTGAGTTCGACGGCCGGGGATGACTTGGACCATTGAGAGAATGAGTGAGGGGGAGTATATTCACTGGTACTGCAAAAAGTAAGATATGTAGGTGAGTGCAATTGCAAAGGGAGTTCCATATTAGTGATACTTCGAACTGGTACAAATGTAATCTTTAGCCCAGAATGACATTCCTTACAACCCAATGACGCTGACTTCCAAAGGCATCTGGAGACCTTCATGCATCTTGCCCTCAATCATAGGGGCCATGAGTCCAGCATTCAATCGAATAACCTCGACACCTTCGGGGAATCGGTACTCGAAATTCTCGACAAGCTCCACGAGCACGGCTTGCATCTCAAGAAGTCTGTAGTTCACGAGTGAGTCTAATGGTCAGTATCTCCGATCATGAACTTACGCGAAACGCCAACTAGTCACAGAAAATGAGAATCGGGAATAATATTCGCTAACTGTTTTGCTTACCCGATGCAAGCACGGAGACCAGCCGCTTTGATTTGAAACACGTGAGATTGATATTCGAGAAAGCAGGAACTTTAAATAGCTTACAGAAAGTCATTCTATATGCGTCGGACTGATTTAGTTCATGATAAATTGTAACGAGTGAATCTACACACAGATTGGCGAAAACCCCCAAAGAACTCTTTTCCCTCCCTTCGTCCAGGAAACGGTTTGGGTTCCACTCGTCCGCATCTTCTCCCCACAGGCTTTGGAGCCTGAGAAGTATGGTTTAAGTGAGGGAACAACACTCAATGATCGATGAAACCAACCTGTTATAAGTACAAATAGATGCTGTGATACCTTGGCCCTTCGAGATGGGTATTTCGTTGATAATCTTTCCTGACCTGGTCTCGATTGGGTGGGAAAGTGGTATAACATCGTCCGAATCTGCTTCCCGGACCAACAGAGGAACTATAGGATGTAATCTGAGTCCCTCCTGGGAGACAAATGAAGATGAGAAGAAAATGTCGAGAACAAGGGGCGGACAAACTTTAATAACTGCGTTGGTGAAATTCATATTATTAAAATCGCTGGGTAGCAAATCATCATCGCCACGAGCTTCTGCGTTCGCTCTTGCTGTTTTAATTTCGTCGCGGATGCGCTGCTGGTGTTCCGGGTGCTTTGAAAGTTCATAGAGCAGCCATGTGAGGCTTGACGCGGTAGTATCATGACCCGCGACCAGCATGGTGCTAGAATATGGCACATCATTAACTGGTACATCATTTGTGATGCGATCCATCACTCACGCTATCTGCGATAATATTTCTCTTTCACTCAGCTGAGCTCGTGCGTCTTCCATAAGGTTGGACTGTACTATGACACCGAGGCTTGTGAGCAATCATACATGAATCATTCGTCGGGGTACATACCGAGGATGCTGATCATGTCTTTGCTGCCCTTTTCTGTACTACCTGCTTTTTCATCGACGATGGCCTTTCCTGTGTGAATGGCTGTCTGCAAGTATGTCGCGAAACGGCTGTACTCTCTGTAAGGCAAATACTTCAAGCAATTCAAAACCGGCTGGGGAAGGAATCTCCAGATTGACTTGAAGATGACATCCCACGAAGATGGGTTCAACAGCGTATCGACGCTAAAATCGTGTGTCAACTAACATATTGTCTGTCTCAGAGAATCGCAAGAACATACAACAAATTGTTGAACGCCTGCACTAACTCGTGTTCTACTTCGTTGTCGTTGAGAACTCCAAAACGGTGGTCGAAGGCGGCTGCAAACCACAAACATAATTATAATGCTCATAAGGCGAGTTTCGAGTACCCACCTTCACCGATGACATCTAAGGTCATCCTAGACAAAGTCTTGTGGACATTTATTGTACATCTATAAGAATTTTCTTCTAATTGAATCACGTCTTTCCACTTCTGTGAGAGCTAAATAAAAACATGAGCGGCCAGGCTTCCGTGAGACTTGACTATCTTACCCGAGCTGCCGAACGGCGGAAAAGAGGCAAAAATGTTCGGACTTGAGCAGCACCAAAAGCAGGATTCATAATCTTTCTGTGCCTTTGATGATCATTGGCTGAGAGATATGAGCTGCGTACCAACATAGTAAAGGGTATAAAACGCACCATCTGTAGTCAAAATACTCTCCCCCGTAAAAAGGCGCGTGATTTCAATGGCAACAGTTCTCTTTGAAAACCTATAACCAGATGTATGGAAGACATATTGCAGAGCGCGGGGATCAGCAGTCCAGAGAACTTCCTCCTGAGGCAAATTATGAGCGGTTGAATGTCGGAGGACGTGGCGACGTTACCCCTAAACATCCTTTAGCCATCCAAGTTGGACCATATTCGCGAGCCCATTGAAAGTCCAGGTCCCCCACTTGTTTAGAGTTTCGATGTTCTTTCTCGCTACCTGGAGATGTATGTGAGGGATATCCACGCTTTTGACAAGAGTGGGTTTCACCTGTCCAGAATGAGGGCGAAGGAGGCCCACGGATGTCTTTCAAAGTGTGCCGTCGTGCGTTACGCCAAGCGATGTAGGCAATGGATGCGACAAAGCAGAGAACTACACCAGATATCATGTTTACAGATTGGGTTGACAGTTATGAAAAGCCAAAAATCTGACCCCTTTAGTACACTTGTACTCCGCTGTGGGAACATAATTTCCCGACGGCTGCACAGTGCTGTTAATTAGTATGGAGATATGCTCCGGTGGGAAGGGCTGGGGATTAGGAGTGGCGCAGAGATCCACAGGTTTCTGGTTGAATCTTACTGGTCACGGATCCCTCCATAGAGATGCCAACGGGACGCGGACAATGCGGCCCAACACATAAAGCTCTGATAAGACATACTCGATATAATCTATGATTACTCTAACTCCTGTGAACAAACGGAATCACTGTCACATTGATCATATCCCGACAGGTAACCACTTACCTATTATCACCCCACATTGATCATATATTATCCTGATAGCTAAAACCTGAGAAGAAACTGACTATCACGTCGCGGGTAAATAGAACGGCTCGGTGAGGGCCCAGGACAGAGGAGAACGTCATCAATCGGTTTTTGTGATATAGTGTTTACCGGACAGAGGAGGACGTCCGTCATCAATCGGCTTTTGTAATGCAGGGACAAGCGGGGGAACGTTTAGCCGTTTAAGGAGGACCCAGCTATTTCGATCCAGTTTCGTTAAGCTCTAGAATTGTATTCTAACAGGTTGGGCTTGGCAGAGGGTTGGCTCAGGGTGGTACGAGGGCAGAGCTACTGGGAAGGCGGAAAACCTGCTCACGAAAATTACTAAGTAGCTATTTGATTAGGTGTGCATTGATGGTATGCAACAGTAGCAAAAATACTCAAGGCAGTGATAACACTTTTGTAAACCAAAACTATGGTGCGTGGATAATTAAAGGAAATTACGGAAACGAAAAGGGGTAGGCGGGTCTCGAGCAGGTCGAAGGGTGTGAGCGAGGAGATGCGAAGTACGACGAATTGAAGTTCGACAGTGCGAAGAAAACAAAAAATGTCAGTCAGTGGACTCGGAACATTCCGGCGGGTTGCATGATTACCAAACATAGACCGCAAAGAACTTGAAGAACCTTAGTTCGCCCAACTTATGTTAGACCCATTCCAATAAGATCGGTGCTTCCCCAACCAAACTATTGCAAGAGAAGGAAGGCAGTCGTTTCTTGCATTCTTTGGCAATTGCGAATTCATGCAAAACGTGCCAAATCCTCGCTGATGGGGCAGCTTGAACCTATATAGGTCCACCTTCAAATTTCAATAGCTTAGCCAAACTGCATCAGAAAACATCAATGGTCCGATGTGGGCGGCGAATGATGTGATCTACAAATGGGGGAGGACTTGAATGCATATTGATCAGTGATGGCCGGAGCTGAAACACGCCCTGGCAGTGAATCAATGCACAGCCTGGGTCTGTCCCATATACCTACATTCGATGTAACGATGTACATAACATGTTCCAGAAGTCGTGTTACTGATGTACTCGGTGAACGTTGTATGACAAGCGACATGTGATAAATGCGCAGTCCTTCCTGCGCCGAGGATACTACGCGTCCGATTCCTAAAACACATCTGATAAGTTTCAAATTAGCATTGTTTATTGAGCTGCGGTCTGCAAATGGTTGCAAACCCCGTGTTAGTTACTAGCGCTGAGCAGCTGTCTGTCGCCGCTCATTGAAAGCTGTCCTCGTCGACTGTTGACTCGACCTGGCACGGTCAGCAGAAAAAACACATTGAAAGGGATGGGTATCACCGCCTCGAGATCGGTGTCATTGGCCGCCATCAGAGAGGGCTTGTTTCCAAGCCGTTGCAGAATTTCAAATCGTAAACGCTCGTTCCCACCATTACGAGTAAATAACGTACTTAAAGTGAGTTCCTTCTCAGTGTCGCCCTCGCATCAGCCCTCGATACCAAAAGTCTTCGCAGGCTGTCCATTTGATGTCAGTAGCGTGTGGTCAACCACATCGAAACATGCGAGAAGCGAAAGGACTTGAGGTGACAAGGTGCGTTCCCTGAACGTCCCAGAAATCAGCGTTCATTAGCGCTACTTACTCACAGGAAGTCCTGCGTTCAGCCTGTGCTCCATCCAAACCGTCTTATGTTTGATTTAGCCTGTTTGTGACGGGTAGATCATGCCCGAACATCACCAGCAGTGGGTGGATGCGTCTTATCATTCTACGGAGCTATATTGCTGGAGAAGATGGCTTCTGCCAGCGTGGCGCTGAAGGGTGATTGAGAAGGTTCTGCGCACGCACCTGTTGTCAGCTAGATCTCAACCAAGTTCTCTGTGCTGATCGATTCTGGGGGTTCAATAGTTGAAGATCCACTCGCCCCGTGATCATCAGGCATATGGCATCGGTACTTTCTGAGAGTATACAATACTAGTCGGATGCTGCCTAGATCTTGCGATCGGACATGGTTGAGCGCTAGCATCTGCTAGTCGTAAAGGCTAACATTTGCCAGTAAACAATTATTTAGATACCATTATCTTGGATCAAAATTACGTAGCTGGCCTGATGAAACACAATCAGTTACAACACAACCGAATCCGATAAAACAATAAGCTACTCACAAGAAATGACCCACAGCCAATCAATTTGTCTGTGATACAGTGGCGAACCCATTCAGTACTATATAGTACTCGTTGTCCATACGCTCATCCGAGTCCGAATCAGTCCGAAGCAAATAGTCTTTTAAGATAATCGGACGCAGCCTGGCGTACAGAGCCGTCTACAACCGGATTTGCCAATACATCTGTTGCCAGTTGGGCTCTGTTCTTGAGATTAGCTGTCTCCTTTGTGTGCTCCCACTCGGCAGCTTCTCTTTCCAGTCGAACACGCTCGGCATCTTTGCGAGCAATACTGTCTCTTTCTTCCCTTTCCTCCCGTCTCCTCAGATATTCTAGCTTGAGTTTGCTGTGCTGAACTTGCGCTTGTAAAAGCTGCAAGCATGCAGCCATCATGTTTTGTGGTAAAGCAAAATTGACAAGGGACGCATCACTGCTTGGCGACGGTACATTGGGGAAGGCGGCTCGACTTGGAGTATTTGAAGGTCCCGCTTCCAGTATCGGAAGCTCGTGTGTATTAGTCTTGTTTGCAATGGAAGATTGTGATGTGAAAACGAAGGTAGGAGGGCGCGCTTGTGAATGAACTTGTTGAACCTGAGGGCGACTCGGAGGATGAGATGGTGCGCTCTGAGGTTGAATCTGAGATTGAAGAACTGGAGATGATTCCGTCACTTCTAATGAATCGTCGTCGTCGTCGTCACCGCCATGGGAATTGGTTGCCCCTGCGATGTTATTTTGGCGGGTTGTGGGTCGTGTAGTGGCAGGATCGCCATTCCATCTAGCCACGACGTTTCATATCAACCCTTATCGAGCAAAAGGCAACTCACCTTCTGTGGAACAAAGTATACCACCCTGACCTATGCCAATGGTCAATCGTCTTGGCACCCACATTGCCGACGTCGCAACCACCTTTACGAGCGATCTGCAATCGCCGTTCGTATTCTCGCAACCTGTCTGCTTCGGTTGTAAAGTTGACAGGACTATTCCCCAATTGTGCGTGGAAACTTTCAAATGCATAAATCTGTTTAAATAAATTGAAATTTCGTTCATAGCAGCCTTTCAGTGCCTGGTAAGTTTTCTTGCCGCCAAATACCTCAATGGCGCACTATCTCTCAGTGAGCAAGATATTAGAGTGCCATCTCAAGCGACTACGCACCTCGCGAAGACACGAATTCTTTGTAGCGCGAAGCGCATTCCAGTGGCTGTCTCCCCCCAATCCCATGAGCCAATTAAACAATTTCGTCTTCTCGTCGTCAGTCCAATGTTTAGAACCGTGCGCAGCATCCGTGTCAAAGGGATCACTAATGTCATCCCCTTCTCTCCGTCTTTTGCCCGATTGCGAGCTACCGCTGGGAGCCAGACCGTCGGCCTGCTTACGCTTGGGACCACTGGTAGTTTGAGTTTCGCTGGTTGGGAGTACCGAGAACTCGTGAATGGGTGAAGGGTGAGAGGGACCAGCTATCGGCTGGGCAGATCTCGGAGCACAATTCGGATCCAAAATTGTCGGCGGTGAATCAGAAAGTCTATATGGTCCGCCATCATGGAATTGGGGACGACCACTGATGGAAGGGTTAAGATGCGATCCCAGCGCTTGATTCAGGCTCTGCATTTCATTCATTGAAGACACTATGACATCAGCGGCATGAGGCTTCTTTGAAGTAATATGCAGCGTACCGAGACATTGCTGACATTAGTCTGCAGGTTTGGGTCTCGTTGGAGATGCCCAAAGGCTGCCATGTTTGGATCGCTGCCGCAGGTATAAGTATTAGAGTTAACATGGTGCAAGTCGGTGACCGCAAACAAGTGGAAGGTGTGGACATTACGAAAGTGGCACTCACTTGTGAGTTTCCATAGGCCACGCTGTGAACCACGATGAACCGGCGTGAACCGCTCGTGCGTGTGCTGTGGCTCGGCTTGAGAAATGGCGGGCTGTTTGGTTATAAAGTCGCCGCCAAACAACCGGTCACACAACAAATCACCTTGCGCCAGTTCACCTGGAATGGACCAGGTTAGGTCAGGTCAACCAGTTCCAGTTCATATCGAGGAACATTCTTCCGCTTGATTCCGGTGATACAGCAAGGGAGGTACAAACAATGTATGTAGCAATACGAAGTACTAGAGATCATGATATAGTAGCAGTAGTGATCAGAATTTATGTAACTTTTCATCCAACCTCGTCGTCCGGCTCGCCCTCAGCATCCAGATCAGAATATTGATCGAGATCGTTAGAGAGTGCTGGAGCGGAACAACTGGGCACTGAGTCTTGACCAGCGCTTTCCCTCCCGTTAGTTTGGGAAGTGGGCGAGTGCACGACTCTGATGATATCGGTGCCTCCAGAGTCCTTACTCGCCACCCCGTTTGCAGTCTCTACAACGAACAAGGTATCGTCGCTTGGTACGCTGTGTCGACTGGTTATGCCGGTGAGAGGCGTATCCGCTTCCTCCGACTTAATCTCGTCATCCGGTGGTTGCGACTGAGCAAGTGAGGATCGTGTGTCTAGTTCTGACATAGATGAGGTTGTTTCCACTCGAAGAGATTGAGCGCCATTATTGACAAAACCAGATGATCCGGATGAATGATGAGAGACATCCTCCTCCTGTCCGACCTCACTGACGGGGTGAAGGTGACCATTAGAGTGAGTAGGACCATCAGGCGGCTCCGCATGGTCTTCCACACGCACTGAAGGAGTCTCTGATTCAGGTGACTCTATCCTCCTGCGTTTGACTCGAGTCAGGGGTCTTGAGGGTGACGGTGAAACAGTCATCCTCCCAGACTCAGACACCGCTGAGGACGCATCATCTGGTGGCTTGATCCGTGCCCGTCCTCGTCGCCGTTTGGCAGGGATATCAGGACTCGATTGTTCTGCCAGCTCATCAGTTTGAGGGGCAGCACCGTTAACCGCACCATCGATGCCAGTAATAGGGCGAACCGATACAGAACGTGTATGTCGTTGGAAGGCAGTGCGTGTGATCGTTGTACGACTCGACTGCGTTCGCGAGAAGACGGAGCGAGGCACCTCGCCTCCTTTAACACGACTCCGCAACTGCTTCTTTGGTACAGGAGTTTCAGGGTTTTCGGCTATGAGGTCATCAAACAGGCGCGCTGCAGGAGTGTCTGAGACTGGATGAGTCTCCGTGGGTGCTGCCTCAGATACGCTGACGGACAGTTCGGCAGGGCCAGGAGCCGGCGTCTGATTGTCCACCTGATCAGTGACTGAAATTGGTGTTTCCGCAACGCCGCTCAAAGTACCCATGCCGGCACCCAGCTCCACTTGTATAACTTCCCCACCAGCTTTTGTCCGTGTCAGGACAAACGGCGTCCATTTCAACCGTTCCGGTTTCAGCTTCATGTACCCCTTCTTCTCCCATGCTTCAAGGTAGTGCTGCACCTTCTCGGGATCCCAGGTAATCTGGTACCGCGTGGGGGGAACGAAGGGTGTGTTGGCCTTGCTTCCGGTTTCCTCCTCCTTATTCAGCGTGCTCTGCCGTTGAAGGTGACGCCGCGCAATGCCATTCTTGCGCCCTCGTGGGAACTTGATAGCTTGCCCAGGTGTAGGCCTCATAGGCGGTGTAGCAGATTGCACAGAGATCATTCCTTGGTCGTGGAGGGTATTATAAATATCTTCGATGGTCATAGATGTGCCCTTGCTGATAGCTGTTGATAATGAACGTCAACGCGCTTAATATTTCAGAAAGTAAAGAAACATACCTTCAAGGGTTGGATTAGCCGGTGATGTATGTAGGTATCGCATGAGTGCGAGGGTCCAGTAGCTCTTGTACCCCAGTTGACCAAGCCCTGAGAGTGGCTTCTCGGGTGATCCCGCACGCTGCTCCTTCTTAGAGAGAAGGTAGCCTAAAGTCAAATGTCAACCTTGCATCGCTGTGACCTTATTTTATGAGTGCTCACTGAAGTCAATCAAGAAATTCCCCCATCCTTGCCTCTGCCTCACAGGCAGCGCCATGATACAACTGACGTTGTAGTCCTTCGGAGAACATTTCTCTTTACTGAAGTACCCCACAAATCGCGCACCCATGTCGTCAGTTTCTGTAATAACGTAGAACAAGAATGGTTCGACGTCGTAGAAGAGTGATTTGTGATCTAGGAACATCTTCGACAGCAAGCAAAGATTTTGGCAATATATCTTGTTCTTGCGTCCGTCCACTTCGAAAATAGACATGGCACCATCACGATAAATCTCGTCACCTGGTGGATGTCGTGTTTTGCATTTCATCTGCAAAGCAGTCAGCACTCAATATATACCCCGTGTCATGTGCCTAACTCACGCTATGTCTACCAAAAGCAAAGCCACTTCTCATATACTTGAGGCAAAATTCGCAGAACCATAGTCGTCCATCCGGGATATTTGAGAACTCTTCAGGAAAGGGGGCGTCATACCACGGGTGAATGTCATACTTCCCAAAGCGAATGGTCCGGATGCGTAACGTGGAAGGAGGTGCTGGAAAACCTGATGGGGTAGCAGGGATAGTGGAAGGTGTGTGCGGAATCGCGCCAGGTGTGGAAGGCACTGGCGAGCGAGCCTGTATTGAGGAAGGTATGGTTATGTGTTGAAGAGCATGGGACCGTAGGGGACGAGACGAAGGGCCGGCTATTGGAAGATCAGGTGTGTCAGGTGGTGGTGCTGATTGAGGTGGAGGCGCAAGTTTTTCCTGTATAGAACAATCAGTTCATTCATTAGCACAAGAGGACAAGAGCAGACCTCAGCTACCAAACAACTTTTATCAAATCGTACTCTGTCAGAGTCTGTGATTCCTGTCTTTGACATGTCCCTATCAGCAGCGCTGAGGAGGTCCTCGAAGATATTTCTGTCGGGGTCCTCTTCTCGCTCTTTGCCCTTACCCTTTGGAGGGATTCGCAGGCGCACGACTAGCGGGTGTGTCGCGGGCGAGCGCAGGCGGATGCGTTTGAGGGGTCGTGGAGTTGGCTGTTCCATTCTGCGCTTTGGCGGCTTCTTTATTCGCTGGCTCGGTCGCTGGCGGGGTGTCGGAGCTTGCACAGTACTGATATCGTCGGATTCAGATGCAGAGTCCGAAGAGTCTTCAGACGAATCGTCATCACCATCGTCAACTTCAACATCCACTTCAGGCTCGGCAATTGCCTCGTCTCTATCTTGGGGATCAGAATTTGTGGTGGATGCGACTTCGGATTCCATGAGAAGGAGAGATGGGGGGCACATTGGGCAGTGCCATGTTCCGGGCGGCGTTTCTTCCAGGGGAGGCTGCATACAATCCATATGCCACCCTGATTGATTTAGTGACTTAGTCATTGTCCGAGAACAGATGACGTATAAAACACACCTCGATCACAAAAGTCGCATAGCAAAATTCTCTCCTGTATGATTATGATTATGAGCAATTTCTAACAGTAAAGGGGGCTTACTCACATCATCGCCCTTTTCTTGACAAATTTCACAAGTTTTACATTCGGTGCACTTCCAAGAATATGAGCGAATGGTGTCTGCGATGGCACCAAGTTGCAAACAGCTCGGATGACCTTGATGTAAGTTTTGTCATAATTTGAATTTTGGCCTGGGTAACTACACGTACCACTGCGACCGCACTCTTCACAAGTAACCATGACCTCGGGTTCAGCCTCCTTGTTCTTCTTGTCATCCCCTTGACAAAAGCCGCACTCGGGTTCTCGCCGAGGTTTTCGTTTTCTCTTTGGTGGCTTTGTGGGTGGTGGCACGACTTCTTCTTGGATATGTAGATAAGGTGCAGGTTGGGGCGCAAATGGATCGCCACGGGGACCTTGGTCGTATTGCGAGGGCTCCTGAGAATAGTGTCGAGGGTGGGGTTGAATGAAATCCTCTGTAACGTACACGAGTGGACCCTAATGGCAAGTATGTGAGCCGTCTTGCAAAAGAGTTCTAATTACAACACGCGACGCGTTTGGCGCCTGCGCGGTATGACATATTCGGTCATCAAGCGTAACTTACCTGCTCCGAAACATTTAGGTGAACAGCTTCATCGCCCATGATAGCTGGGTCTATGGGTAGTGGCCCGGCGAGTGCAGGATCGATAGGAATATCGCTAGCAGGGCTGAATGGTGTTCCATGCTCACTTGGTACTTCAAGGTCGAAGGTGGCAGCTACTGGAAATGGAAGACTCCGCATAATTGCATCTGCGTCGCCGACAGCAACGATGAGCTGTGTGGTAACAAAGGGGGATTGACTCGCAGTCGACGTCGTCCACAGCGAGCGACGGCTTTCTGTGACACATGCGCGTGACGAATAGTCAATAAATTGTGGTCACGTTTCTTATCAAAATGAATGAAATAAAGTACATTTCATAGCCAGTTTTAGTAAAGTTTATAATAAATAATTATGAACATAATGCAAGTTTAGCCCAAATATAGCATTTCCTTTACAGCACTCGTGTCCTTGAATAAGGTTCCTGATTGCAATCATTGCACTGGTGCTTGGATTCATTGTGTAATGCCACGATGGCAAGCTGGTTATTTCGGATCCTTCATATGCCAATCGGCACCCCTTTACCCGTGCTACGCCCATCTGATGCTGATGGAATTAAATGTAGTTTGGTACTTGCCGTGCAATTCGTTGCGATCGAGGCTCAGACGGAGCTCGCGGGAGAATTTGCTTGCTCTCACAGGAAGCACTCAAGCCGTGAGCGTCAGTAGAACGACTCTAGACTAGTGGCAGTCGGAAGGGAATCCGTAAAGCTCTTGACCGCAGTAATCGTAAGCGGGACAAACGTGGACCTAAAAACAGGAAGTGGGCTATCAATTTGCCCATCCATATGACAATATTTTAGTGGCTTGGTCAGTGTCACAAGATAAATATATCAAGCCCTGCACGACAGGACGATAGCTGACTCCGAAATAGTTCCCTCCTGGTTTCCGAGCTAGCTCACGGCCCTCGAATGATATCGCAGAATGCCGGGTACTGTTTTCAAATGAGTGGACCGGCGGCCACAGGAATCTCTTCTAACATAATTCCAGCAGGAAGTTCCGTAGGGGGGCACCGGTTCAGGTTTAAACGTTTGACAGACTAGAGCTGTCCGTGCGCTGGTTTAACGTGGTTTGTGGCTATCAGCCAGTGGCTAAACCAACTTTATAACTTGGAAATAAATAAACCATAACAACTACCATTTCATCCTGTGTTACATTCTCTCAAAGTGGTCCACCGTTCAGCTCCTACGCTGGCTTTCAATCTCCTTCCCTTAACGTCCCTTCTTCCTTCTCCTCCACTACCACCACGGCCACAACTTCAGTTTTAACGATGCAGACAGCTCTGCATCGTCAGCTTGCTCCAATGTTACCCCAGTATCTTCCACAATCTCTCACTCTCAATGGCTCCAGGGCCATCCCAAATCCCATCGTCATGCCCACTCCTCCGGTTGCTTCTCGCAAGAGGAAGCGTCCACATCAGTATACAGTGAGCTACAGCGAAGTTCAAGAGGTCGACGAGGAAGGCAGGGTTCGTGAAGTCATAGTCATTGAAGATACTCCTCCTCCCCCTTCCACAATATCGCCCGCAACAACCCATACGAACGTCTTTTCGGCCTCATATCAACCTCCAGTGTATTCCGCTCCAATACGGACAAGGGCCCGTGCTGCCGCCGAGGCACAGACCCTTTCAGCGAGCACTTCGTCCGCAGCGATCGTGGCGCCAGCGCCTAAGAAGAGGAAACGGGAGCCTGCTGATGACTCCCGTGCAATCCTTACAAAGAAGACTGCCGCCGCACTGCACCAGCAGCAAACCGTGGCGTCGACCAAATCGTGGGCCAGCGGCAGCGGGGCTGCCACGGCTGATGTACGTAATCATCGTTCGTTCTACAGAATCGCTTCCACTCCATACTCACGTTTCCCTCACAGACCGTCAATGGCAACATTCCTTGTGATGATAAGGAAGGCCATTACATTATTGTCCCAGATGACATTATTTATAATCGATGCGAGTCATCCTCTTACTGCGATCATCTCTTTTCAACTGATGGAACTTCTCTCTTCTAGATCGTACTGTTCGTCTCTTGGGGCAAGGAACCTTTGGTAAGGTTGTAGAAGCAGTTGATATCCATAACCAGAACCGGGTAGCGATCAAGATTATCCGCGCTATCCCGAAGTATCGCGATGCCAGCAAGATCGAGATTCGCGTTCTGCAGAAATTGAAGGAGCGCGATCCTTCAAACGTACAGTGCGTATCGATAACGAACCATCTACTCGTTTTCAACGTATCTTTCAGCAAATGTATTCATCTGTTGCACTGGTTCGACCATCGAAACCATATTTGCCTTGTGTCAGAATTACTTGGCATGTGTGTGTACGACTTTTTGAAGGAAAACGAATTTGCGCCGTTCCCTCGAAACCATATACAATCGTTTGCCAAGCAATTGCTTGGTAGTGTAGCTTGTGAGTGTTTTGTCTCCTTTGTTTCGTCGTAGAGCTGTGCTGATGTTGCCACAGTCTTGCATGACCTTCACTTGATTCATACGGATCTCAAACCGGAAAATATCTTGCTCGTACGCAACGACTACCGACTAGCTGTGGTGCCTGTACCTGGCAAGGTAAGATTTGATGTGACTAATGTGTCAGAGTTCCATAACTTTACCTGCTTTGTCAGCGTAATGCACCACCACGGACAAAAAGGATGCTCTCTTCAACAGATATTCGTCTTATAGATTTTGGATCAGCAATCTTTGAGGAAGAGTACCACTCAACCGTCGTCTCCACGCGGCATTATCGTGCGCCTGAGATCATTCTTGGTGAGTGAGATCTCGTCAAGTTTTTTCCGACATATTTTCATTTCATTCCAGGGTTAGGGTGGTCATACCCGTGTGATGCCTACTCATTAGGGTGTATTTTGGTTGAATTTTACACTGGCGTCGCTTTGTATCAGACACACGACAACTTGGAGCATCTCGCAATGATGGAAATGGTCATGGGTAAAATGCCGGATCGGTTCGGCCGTCTCGGAGCGCGGGCTAAGCCCGAGTTCTTCAAGGAGGGTGCACGGTTGGACTGGCCAAAGCCGAAGGCTTCACGGCAGAGCAAGAAGGACGTGCGAGCTACCCGACCTCTTCAGGTAGGACGACCAGTTGTGGACTGGCTGGGCTTCCCCTAACGACTCCTCACAGGACGTGATACCTCCGACCGACCAGATCAACAAACAGTTTGTGGATCTTGTGCGGCGATTACTTGCCTTTGACCCAGCACAGCGAATCACTGTTCGAGACGCATTGCACCATCCGTACTTTTCTTTAAACGTTCCCGAAGAGTTGTAGCCCTTTATCTATCTCCACGCTGTAGAACTTCCTTGACTTGATCACGCACTCCGACCACCATCCTGCCAGCATACACACTCCGCCGCTGTCATCTCACCCTCACAACACTCACTCACACATTGGAATTGTTATTATGATAATCCATCTTGGTCATGTACAAGCCTCACACCCACTCTCATTCCTGCCTGTTTAATTCCCTGGTTTCTCTCTTTTCGTTTTTACCATCAGGTTCCAATCAAGTGTGTCTAACAAGTGCAATAATTGTTCTCTACCGCTTCCGTCAAGCAGTACCTTATGTTCTACTCATTTGCACGCGGCGTCTTGCTACACATGTAACATGCTACTTCCACCACCTCGCTCGGTCGGAGTTCGTGAAGAAAATCCTGTGGCGCAGGATATTTGACGGGGAATACGATGGTGCAGGCATTCAATTGATTAATGATTGTCGGCCATCCATTGGCTTGCCTACTGGCCCCTGATTTGGCAATTGCTATGGCGGCGATCATGCCGATGTGCAGTTATTTCAGCGTGGGTCCTGCGCGTGAGTACATAGTTGCAGGTTGGTGACCTTTACTGTGGGCTCTCCGCATCGTTCCTGACGCAGTCAGCTTTAGTCGCACTGTCCTGTCACTTACTCGAGTCAACCCTGATTGGTGACAAGTCGTCAGATGGAGGCAGATGGCCACGCTACTTCCTGCCCATTATGATGGTGGGACTATACTATGGCTATGGTCGAACACCTGATGATGATCGGATCCGCACGGCGGGCTTGTGGGACCCTGGCCCTGTGATGATGATGGATATTAAGTGAGGCTTGAGGGCGTTGACTACTTGATATCTTGCTAATGTATCTTAGTCCCACTAGGCTTTAGAACAAAGCCCCTGTGACAAGGTAAAGTTTGAAACAAAGACGGTGTTTACGACTTCGTTTGTTCTTTGTTGAGTCCAAGGTGATAAACGGTGCTGTCTCTACAGCACCTGCAGTGACAATGATAGCAATTGGGTGACTCCTTGCAATCCACAAGTGGACAAACGAATGAATTTCGTTAATTTGATACGACACTGCAGACTACAGCCGACAATCAACGCAGGCAGTGTTTTCATGAAGTTTCCCAATCCTGACGCTGCTCACTTTATGAGCGATAACTATTTCATCGAGGGCAGGCTGTTCTCTTGTGTTTAAACACAAGCACAGGTTGTTCGCGAGCAGATGTAACATCCCGTATGTGTGAGATGCCCCGCAGTCGCGTCCACTTGCCGGCGTCCGGTCGCAACATGCGCACTGCAAGGGTGAACATGGTCGTTATCACACGCCACCTCTACCTGGCAGGGGCTTTGAGAAGGTTAAATGCGGTTGTCTCTCTATGAAGGCAGACATCCCCATAGGCAGGCATCCGTGTAATACTTTTGCGCATTTTGGTCGGACCTACAACCACACGTCAGCATAGCCTCCATCGCATCACTCTGGTAGTAATACTTGTTTTCACGAGTGACTTGAGCATGTACATGCTAAGTACGTGCCCCACTTATGTGTGGGGTGTGTATATTCACAAGCACCTGCCGTGCCCAATGCGCCCATGGCCAAGGACCGAGCGGTCCGCTAGTGTCGACGGGCCAGCCGTCCAAGGTGGAGTGTTTCATCAGAGTACACGGTTACTTGGCCAATCGCGACAGTTCTACAAAACACGCGATCGGACCATATGACGTACCTTTATCCGCCTGACTGCCACCCCACTCACAGCGGACTGGGAATCAATTGATGAGCATCTTCGTGCTTCGTCCTCGTTGCATATGGAAGTATGTCTGGACTTTTAGGATCAGTGGTTAACTGATCTCCAGTCACTCATCTATCTCATTTCCCTGCAAATTCGCGTCCGCACTGGTTTTTGTCGAGCAGCCACAACCAAACTTACACATAATACTGCACGATCCCCAAGCACAACAAGGAGCAGAGCTGATCGCCGCAGAAACACGGTATGATGCGCACCGCCCTGATGGGCGACAGGGCGATGCGGGGTGATTGGGTGTCATAAAGACACAATTACTACAGCTTCATGCTATGTCCTCCAAACATCTAATGAAGAAACCAGTGTATAGACCAGAAAACAAGGATTTTCAGGATTAGACACTGGTTTCTTCAGCTTACCTGACCAACTTTCTCCCACCTATGCAAGATCCATCCGGGAAAGGGCGTAAACTATTTCCTCAAGGATATAAGCGACACGCTCACCAGTGTGTTTGATAGGAACATCAGAAGGTCGATCTGTGCAACTGCTGGCTGCTCCATAACTGCCAGCCAAAAGGCAGATGGTATCTCGGGAGCAGGTGACACGGTTCGATGGGCATGGTGTATACCATGACTTGTCAACTTGAATGTCACAGCCGGATCCTGGATAGAGCAAGAGAACACACGTCCAATGTGTGCATGTTCCGGCAGTCAAAGCACGGTAGCTCCCGGATGCTGAGCCTCAAAATCTCTCAGCGACATTTCTGAATATTTGGCAAATTCAGTAGTAGTTGGGCAGGCCCCAGGGCAAAACTCGCCTGGAATCCATATATAGCACAAAATTTGGTGGATAAACTCCATGGAAAGACCCAATGATTCTCTCCTTAATCTCGGATTACTGGTGGGCAGATGAAGCGAATCTTTTGGAACTTCATATTCTCCATCGCTTGGATCGATGGGGGAGAATTTCAAAATCTTAAATACCGTGACAACAGCCAGCTACAGATCAGAGCCGAATAATCGTCTGTAATGGATGTCATGCAATGATGCTGCACGTTCGTTTCTTCTTGCGATGCGGCATGTTTGTCCAGTGACTGTCACTGACTGAGCAAGATGGATTCTGCATGCAGTGACCGCATGTGGACAACATGTGAACGTGAGAAACCTGCCCTAGAGTCAAATTCCATAGGAGACGTAACGTTTGCGTAGTTCAAACTGTTCGAAACTGACTTGTGCTCGACCCTTCCACGGCATCTACATTTACGCATTTTTGCTCTCGTTTATCTTGCTTTATCTAATATGCGCCCCTCGACTTGCATTGCGCGTGGTTTGAGCCTTGCTACGCTGTTGATGGCACTGGGAGTTTCTGCTTGTGAGTTTGCTTGCTTCTCCACCGGATAATGAAAACATAAACATATTCCTTGTCTAGCTCTGGAAGATCCTGAGATAGTCATTCAAACCACTTTCCCCGAGAGCAACCCATTTGGCCGTACGTGCTGCGCTTCTCCCTAGTTTGCAAAGTCTGACACGTAGTATATAACAGACGTGGTGAACGGAGAGCGCAACCAGATTTTCCTCGTGGTTGAGAACAAGTCTGACAAGAATGTGACCTTGCAATCGGTTGCGGGGTCGTTCCATCATCCTGAGACTGGAACTCTCATAAAAAATGTTCGTCGGCATTGTGTTGTGCTTGTTTCTGAGTTGCTCAATATTTGTGTCGTCAGACGTCTTCGCTGACGTATGGTTTTCCCCTGCTTGAGGGTTCAAAACTACAAATTCCTTACTCTTTCTACTCGGAGTGAGTTCTCTTCATTTCTTCGCAGGTATTGTGCTGACGAGTTTCGTTCCAGATTCAAGGTATGAACACCCAGATATTCTTCGTTCTGCTTTTACTCAAATTGAACTAGCCGGGAGACTTGAGACTCAACATCTGGCTAGAGCACACCGTCGATGTGAGTGCTTGAAACTTGCCACCTTCATGCTTACAAATGCATCTTTCAGGATGATAAATACCGTGTAACAGCCTACGACTCAGTGGTGACGATTGTTGAGCCTGAGCCATCTTGGCTAGATTTCAAACTGTACGAGCGATTGTCTCACATTCCCTTGGATTGGTGCTCACCTTCCGTTCGCCAACAGCCTTTCCACTTATCTCATAGTTTTCGCCGCACTCGCAGGTGCCTCATATGCAGCATATAACGCATATATCCCTTCACAGAAGCCGAAACGCAAACGCCCAACTGAGGTTAGCGCACCTGTTGGCACAGTGACTGCGTCTGGATCGAGTGGCTATCAGGAGGAGTGGATTCCTGAGCATCACCTCAAGAAGACCAAGGGAAAGAAGACAAAGTCTGACAACGCTGTGGTCAGCGAGGAATCGAGCGGTGAGGCGAACGGCACGGAGGGGAAAAGGACGAGGAAGGGTAAGAAGTATTGATGGGCGGAGTAAAACAATTGTCAGCTACTAGACAATCTTTGCATCCTATTGGGTAACTTATACAGCAGTGGTGATTCACGTGCGTTCCGGATGTTGAATCAGTGGGTCTTGCGAATACTTGCGACGTCATTCGTCAATCGCTCATCTGTGCGTATTGGATCTGCTTTCGAAGCTGAGTCTTGGGATTGCTAGAAGAAGCGGTTTAGAGCCGCGAGGAATGCGTGACGACTTTGTGGAAATATGGTTCTTCCTCTCCCTCATAATTTGACCATTCTTGGTCTTCCGAGTTTCCCGAGCAGTCGCGAGGTTATTAGTGCATCACCGCGGACACCACGTTGATGCTGTGCAGTTTGATTGGACATTCTAAGAAGCAGTAGGACAGTCTAGACATCAATCTTTTTGTAGCCCTTGACCTATTACAAACGTTCAGTAGTATCGATGAGAATGTGCGCATATCACGTACCTTGTTCTCTTTGAGCATCGTAATATATTTGTCCGATAGCCATCTGCAGTTCTCGAGGTGGTTAACTCCCTCATTCCGGTGACATTTCGTGAGCTCGTCGCGTACAAGTCGAGCCTCCATTGCTTTTACCCAAGACTCACGAATGAACTCTTCGCGTTCTTGGAGTTTTGCTAAACACGCAGGTTAGTGGATATTTTTGCTAAAGAGTGCATTGGATTCGTACACTTTATAAGCTCGGCTTTGTCTGCGAACTCGGACATGGTCGCGGTAGCTAAGGATTGTTTGGTTGTTGTTTGTACTTGAATTCACGGGTCCATGATAATCCGCGAGGTTCCGAGTCTCGCACCATGTGTTTGCCATGCGTCTTGACATGACGTGCCGAATCGTCTATGAAGACCTCGAATCCTTGTTACATCTTGGCAGGCCATTCAAAACTGAGACATGGATCAACAATAGAGTCTCCTACTTGTAGCCTAGCGTCGATGACCGAGAAATACTAGCTTGCATCGCTGGCACTGCCGTTCCACGTTCAGTTCCTTGTGCATCCCTAGTGACTTGTCATGATCCTGATCAAAGCTGGTATGTTGACTCACGTGGTTCACATTTAATATCCTGCATTCCGATCAGCGCCACACAGCTCTTTGTCCCCGTTGGAAATATGGGTTTCAGCGAGTGCGTGGCTTTATTTAAAGCCAAGCGTCCATACGCACTCGAGGATACATCGCTGCAATGAACGCCCCCCATTATCCAGAGCCCACTTGGATGCGTATATCTGGTCGCAAAACCCCAATATACACGAGGTATTTGCATTTTGAAATACCCGATCCTCTTATCTTGACTTTTTGTGCAAAGGCCTTTGTTAGGATCTGAGCTGTTTGATGACCGAACCAGTGCTCTGCTTGACGGGTAGCCCCATTGAAACCATCTGTTGCCAGCATATACTCACTCTTCTGTCAGTATGACCGACGCATGTGTCGGCTTCACATTTCAGAGCCTATATGCTGCGGCCGAGGTGGAACAACGCGCCCGCAATGCCTTCGCTAGGCTTCGGTAACGGCTCTTACTTCATCCTGTGTATACCGTATCCTCACTGGGAACGTATGCGCAGGTTTTCGTGTCCCATCATCGCAACCGATATTGTGGGCGATGTTTCCGGACCTATCCCCAGATCATGGGTATATGCGCCTGTGCAATGCCTATCGGAGCTAACACGCTGGATGAACGATGCATTTTGCACTGTGCAACATGATCTGAACGTCAATGCTTTCGTTGAAGATATCAGTCGAAGTCGGCTCCCTTACCAGCCCCAGAACGCAAGTCCCATCTGGTTTCGTTGCTATCTTCTCTTGGGCAACAATAACAAATACGGCCTCTATTTTCATGGCCCCCATGCCATCATGGACGGTGGCCCGACACTCAATGCCTTTGCACTCATGCTCCAATGGATGACGAACGATGCCACCGAACCTGCAGAGAACTTACTGTGGGGGACAGAATGGCACAATCTACCCCTCGGCCCTGTTAGTGCCACAGGTGGTCCTCGTGAAGATTGGGATATCGCAGGTGTCGAGCTCCTGAAGCATTTACCAGACTCTGAAGCAGTCCGCACGGTATGTTTTTACATGATCATCCTCCTGGCCTCCTTTCGACCAGTCGATGCAGATTCCTTTGGCTGCGCGTCCGTTTCGGATTTCAGAATGCGCCGTCGGAAAGACGTATAGGCTGGAGCGAGTTTTCGACCTGGCGTCAACGCGTAGGCTGGTCAGCAAAATTCGGGCCATCGGTTGCTCAATGTCCCATTTATTCGAGGCTGCATATTGCATGGCACTGCTCGCCCGCAATAAAATTACACCATCCATGTGGAATGCCTACCATTTTTCGGGCAACTCTTCTGCGTGAGTACCCCCAACCGAGAGATGTAAATTTGCTAAGGAAATCTCAGCATCTCGCTGATTCCGCACCTGAGGCTGCCCTATGATTCAAGGACGCATTTCATCTCTTCCCGCACGCATATACCGATCCAAATTTCGATGTCTGAAATATCGTCCATAGTCTCGCCCAGAAGGCAACTCCTGCAAATCGCCCAAGCCATAGAGCAAAGATACACTAGGTTTGCTACGCATCACTGTATGCCCCACGTTCAGGCTGCAAGAGCGTATCAACCAGATGCTCTGTCGGAAAGTTCAGACTTCGAGAGTTCCGTCAACAATGTTGGCTCCATCGAGCGGCGGCTCCCGTTGTCGTGGAAAGGGAGCCAAGCCATCGAGCCGGTGATCGAGCTGGAGTCCGTGTTGTTTTCAGTCAGGCTAACGTCTCTAGCTCCGTAAGAAACCCCTCACTTCTGTTCATTAGGCATATCTGAACAAATTGACAGAATAATCCACATATGGACTATGAAGGGCAGTCTACACGTTCAGATTCAAGTGCGCGACATTTCCTGCTTCGTTTTTGTGGGAGAGGCTCATTGATTGTACAGGCAAGTGACGCCTGGCTAGAAGCAGACCTTCAAGACCTTCTGGACACTATCTGCTCCCGAGCATGCCTGGTTCTTGAAGACTTTTCTCACAACCCCCCAGGTCATCCTTCTGACCCGCCCTTGAACGAACGAAGCAGACTTTGATACCGGAAGGTGTTTCAAAATTTGCCTGGTCATCTTATCTGGGCAATGTTACTGCCTGCACATTGCTGCGAATCGCTTTCTGGTACAATTTGCGCCAACTCGCCGATGCTTCTTCCCTCCGCGCTGGTTGAACCTATGGAAGAGGCACAATTCATTTGCTCTGTTTGGATCAGGGGAGTCAGCCGAAAAGTGGTATGAAAGATACGGTTGAAGGGCCGAAGTTTTAACGGTAAACGAGCATACATGCAGCTGTTAGACCATGGGTTTGTACGAGCCGCTCAATACTCTAGGATAAATGCCACTAGCACTGGAGGTCATCAAACTCTAGGGCCACGATCATGCAAGTTTTAGCTCGAAACTTTGCCAATACTCCATTCATGATTACTGCAAATCTGCCGATGTACTGTGCATTTTGCCTATGACTCAAAAGACTCGCGATGCTAGGGAATAGATGTCAGGATAAATCCAACCAGAAGTCGTCACAGTACTGCAGACGGGGAAACAGGTGTGGCAGGAGCTGGGTGGCTTATGTCGTGGACAAAGTGAAAGCTCGAGTCCAAGGAGGGTGTGAAGTGTCGTAAACCAGGTGATCCGGCCAGAAAAGAGGGTATGCATTCGTGGCTGGCGAACTAAGGCTCCTGCTCGAGCCTCGAAGGAGCGCAGCATGCATGATGATAACAAAACGATCACTTGAACTTCATGTACCAAAATTGCAGTGTGTGGGCCGGCTAGTAAAGCATAAGATTGGGTCCCGGCGTCAAACGGGCGATGCGCCCTGATTCCCAAATAGATTTGTAGACGTATGATGGGAGGAACCTGGGCGTCAAAGGCGACCGGACACGGGGCAGTAGTGCATGCAACATCCGAACGGGATTCCACTGTGGTACCGTAACACAAACAGGTGCAGCGTTTATTAAAGGAAATATCTTGTCCTGCGATCTGGCATAAAGTTAAACTAACATCGGACATTGTCATGCAGACGCCATCAAAATTCAAAAGGTGATGCTAACCTGGAGTGAAAGTGCAGTGCAAATCATCCACCATGACCGCATGGTTCTGATGCGTACGTTGACTTTATGCGCGGGTTGCGGTTCCAGGAATCGCTGAACTTTCAGGCAGTCACGATGGTGACCAAGGCGCCAAAGGTAGTACAGACACCAGGTTGCTTTATTTATGGCGTTCTAGCCAAATGGTTGCTGGTGGAAGTGGATTAATGTGATTACCGAGGCCCGCGAGTCGTGCTGTGTATTACTAGTGGCATTAACACAGATTGAGCGAGTGCTGAGGTCTTGAGGGCTAAGGAGACCAGAAAGAACTGTCTCCCTTCATGATAGCAAAACCAAATCAAACGGTACATGATGAAGTCCGAGCGGCGATCAACAAATACATACCGGCAACTTACCAGACACGATACAGACTCTCAGTGAGTCAGAATAAATGTTTCATCTCAGACACAGCCAGCTGCCTCGGTCGCGACTCGCGAGTCGCAAAAACGGAACTTGAGTGACAAGCTGCATTGTACGGTCGTGGATGTGAGTGACGACTGCAAGATACGCGCAGGACCGAATACCAAGTGCAACCAAGCTCCATAAGGCTAGGTATACTTTTCTTCTTTGAAGCTGTCTGATACGGTCAGAGCTGCTTGGGGTTGTGTACGACATTCTCAAGGCGCGGCAACAAAGAACTGGATCCCATTATGTAAGCACTTACTCTCTATTATTACGTGGAACCGGAAACTCGGCCACAGAGAATTCGGCGCCAATCATCAAGACATTTTCAGTTCAACTGCCCTTATCGCCTCCTGTCTCTCCTGTCACTGTTTATACCATGGTCCTGTGCAGTGCAAATAGTATTCGGAATATCGGCCGATGCTATGCCCGGTGACCAAGCTACAAGTAGCTTGAAACGCATCAGGCTACTGCTCGAGCGAAAGTTGACTCGAGGTAAGCACCACGATAATGACAGAGGCCTGTTGACTCAACCCTGGCCTCTAGTAAGCGCCTTTGTAATGCTTAACATGTAACCGGCTGCTGTATTGACTTATAAGTAGGAAGGACCATGTGGGTATTAGTCGCAGATTCAACGCATGTCTGCTACGAACAACATCCCTGCATCCGTGACAGACGGCGGACAAGGAATTATACCTCCCGCCTCAAAATCCGACCATATTCATATTCCAGAGCAGAGTCCTTCTCAGAAGTCCTGTAATACTGGCAATGACGAGCTGCTTGCGACAACGAGCGATACAGATGTCTTGATTGTTGACTGGGACGGCCCAGATGACCCTCAAAATCCTAAAAAGTGCGTTGTATCAGCTGAGTAGCATGGTCATTGGGCTTATAGTTCTTGCACAGTTGGAGCTATAGACGCAAATGGGCCGCGACATTTATCATATCATCCTTCACTTTCATCAGTCCCGTTTCGTCCTCCATGATTGCGCCCGCCGCTGGCCAGGTGGCTTCTACCTTTGGGATTCACAGCGATGTTATACTTGCACTCACAACATCCATCTTCGTGCTTGCATATGGTAAGTCAATTTGGCGGATGGTAGAGCCCCAATAATCCATCATATGTACCAGCCATGGGTCCATTGTTTCTGGGTCCATTGAGTGAGATTTACGGACGCTCACACGTTATGCAATTGGCAAATCTATGGTTTCTCGGTGTGTGACCTTTACAAGCTAACTTATAATCTTAAACCCATTCCTTAACTAATAGTATGGAATCTTGCCTGTGGATTCGCACAGTCAGAAGCCCAGCTTCTTGTTTTCCGATTTCTTGCTGGCCTCGGAGGTAGCGCGCCTTTGTCGGTAAAGTTGAAGTTTTTTAAAGTCGAAAGTAACTCTTCTGAATGGTTTGCCTCCTCAGATTGGTGGTGGCTTTATTGGGGACTGCTGGCGACCAGATGAACGAGGAAAAGCGGTCGCCATTTACTCCTTAGCTCCGTTATTGGGCCCCGTCGTGGGACCCATTACGGGGGCCTGGTCCGTACCTATTCCAAGTTCAATGACACCATCTAACTTTCCTCAGGATTGCTGAATATTCGACTTGGAGATGGGTGGTATGTGATGCTTCCGCCAATGGAGGACCGTTCTCATTTCTCTGACAGTTCTGGTCTACGTGTATTGTGGATGCAGCCATTCAAGTCGTTGGAGTGTTTGGACTTCAAGAAAGTGAGCAATTGTCTAGTCGCAATCCGCTTATGCTTATGATTTGTGTCCAGCTTACGCACCCCTCTTGTTGGAAAGGAAGGCAGAGCGGATTCGCAAATCTATGGATGCCGAAAAAGCGCCGTACAGAGAAGTCCGTACCGTGTTCGAAGGTCAAGATCGCTCGTAAGTCCTTTTTTATAATCCCTGTAAGATGGTGTCTGAGGATGGTTTAGTTGGCGGGCCCTCATGACCAAGTCACTCAGTCGCCCTTTTATATTCTTCGTCCATGAGCCGATCGTGCAGCTCCTCGCCGTTTACATGTCGTATCTATACGGGACACTTTATCGTAAGCCATTTTCTTTTATTTTCCATGGATGTGTTCTCATATAGTCTCAGTATTTTTGACGACGATACCATCGATCTTCCAGGGCACATACCAGCAGTCGGTAGGAATCGCCGGCCTTCATTATCTTTCACTCGGCATAGGATTGTTCTTGGCGTCCCAACTAAACGCGCTAACGATGGACAAAGTTTACATGTATCTCAAGAGCAAAAACGGTGGAGTTGCGAAGCCAGAGTTCAGACTACGTTCGTCGTTGTTCTAGTGCTTCCTTTTTTGAGTACTCATCCAGCATACCTTCAGCTGCTATGGTTCCCGGATCTCTGCTACTTCCAATTGGGTGCTTGATCGTAGGCTGGACTTCTGAAGCCCAAACTCATTGGATAGCACCAGATATTGTGCGTTTAATTCTCCTCGTACTGTTCACGTACTGATGGTTTCGGCAGGGTATCGCGCTTGTAGGAGCAGGCATCATTCTGAATTTCCAATGCATCCAGACCTACCTCGTTGACTCCTTTACGCTTCACGCCGCTTCTGGTACGTCAATTTTGTTCCCATGTTATCTATCTCATATATTTCATATCCAGCTCTGGCCGCTGCCTCCTTTTTGCGGTCGATAGCAGGCTTTGGATTCCCCTTGTTTGCTCCAGCGATGTACCAAGCGCTTGGGTTCGGGAAGGGCGATACGATTTTGGCGGTGGTGGCATTTGTCATAGGGTGTCCTGCGTACGTCTTCATTTTTTTGTTTCCTGAATTGTCACCCTCAAGTATTGCTGCAGACCCTGGATATTTTGGCATTATGGGGAGCAGATACGGAATAGCAGTCGATATGCGCAGTGATCACCCTAGCGGTCAACAGGGTCGTGAGGTTTACCCCTCTGAGCACAAGCTCTGTTATTTGTTGGGGAGGAGAGGAATGAAGTGCATCAGGTGAATGCGGTGCACAGACACTAGACGGCGTGGAAACCTTGTTGCGGGCAGGAGGGAACACGCGTATATTCGGATGACGACGCTAGAGGGAACGAGTCTTTTGGGATAATCCTCAAGTTCGAGCGATTAGTGATCTTGGAAGACTGAGTTTGACTCACTAGAGGCTGGTCGCTGGTAAAATAAAGGTTACAGTAATTTAATTGATTCTAATGTACAAAGTCTGTAATTCCGGGGGAGGTCTCGGTGCCTAACCTATTTCTAACATCATGGACCGTGGCTCGGCATCCTCTTACGCTGTGCAGCTGACGCATGTTTGCTTCTCCTATCATCCTCTCACCTTCGCCGTTAACGTTCGACGTTCATCTGCTATCATCTTCTCATCTCTGCCGTTTATCTTTGCCTTTTTGCACTATGGCTACAACCCAACTACAGCCTGCACTTTTCATGGTTTGGTTGGTATTCAAAACGCTTCTCTATATCAATACGACAATAAGCATTTCTAGAAATACGATGGTTACATTGCTCTTTCTGACGGTGATTTGACCTTTGCCGTTTTTGATGGATTCTGGGGTGACTGATGAAGGCACTTCTACTCACACCTTACATCTCTATGCTAATGATGTTCGCGTTTCTAACCGAATTCAACGACACAATCTCTGCCGGGTCATCACAGCAAGTACCCAATCATCACAGTGATCACACACTCGCAAAAATTTGATTAAAATTAGGTTCCTATGTAAGCTCAGATATCTTTGCCTCCCTGGCATCGACTCGATCTCAAAGTCAATTGCATATGCGCAATTCAACGGAATCTCTCTGTCGAAAAGGGATTGGTTAGGAATGCGCGCCGCGTGCGAGTGACGGCTCTCCACCGTCGCTTCATCGAAGTCCAGCTACTCAACAATCTCGAAAACCACTGTATTCCACGCATAACTTTTTCCTTTCATCCTTATCGCTCGAGCTGGACTGTGAATCGAAAACAATTTCCTTTGAGTCTGGCTTACGCGACGACTTTCAACAGTTGTCAAAGCCTCACGCTGTCTCGCACTGTCCTAGATCTCAGAACGGATCCTATCACAACGTCCGAAGGTCATGGCTTGTATAGGTATATCATCAAGGTACAAAAGAAAACCGCTCAAGGATTCCTGGTCTTGAAAAAAAGGACACACAATTACAATATTTCAAGGGTCCTGACGTCCATTATGCTATGAATAGATGCCACGTTTTCAATTTGAGCAATGATGCTGCGATCCGACGCGATCCTCTTGTATTCTCCCCTACGCGGCTGCGCTAGCAAAAATGCAGTGAACGGTTGTCCAAGGCGAACGATCAATTGCAGTGCTCGCGAGTAAGATTCCGAATCAACCAACTTCTCTTCGACAGGAAAACCGCCATGCGAACGGGAAACAGGAAATTCATGCTCGGACCCACCGGAATCTCCCAAGCTTTCCACGTCCTCTGCAAAGTCAGGTAGCTCCAGGAGACGACGGTCCCAAGGATAGACAATTAAGAATGTCTGTCGAATGGGTCTTGTTCGCGAAAATTGAATCAATGTTTCTCCGGTTTTAATCACTAGGTCGCCAAGCCCGTCTGCCCTGACTCCGTATGTGAGCAAAGTCTCCTGGGCTGCACCAGGCCTCCGTCTGACTTCAGTGACGGGAAATATGATGCAAGGCAGACGGAGTCTGCAGTTCGAAAAGCGAGGGTGGCTGTTGGCAAGCTTGTCGTAGAATTTCGAAGCGTCATCCATGGTCACAGTATGTCGTAGAGAAGAGACTGCTGTCTGGATCTCTTCTTCAGACAAATATGGTAGGGTGCATGGCGGAGCTGCGTATGAGGAAATGTTGGCTGGAAGACAACTGTTGAATGTGGATGGTTTTCCGACCCAGTCCAGGACAGTGATGTCGCCCGACTGAGCCACGATCTCCTGCAGGAGCCGTCCAAGAGCGCGTTGCTTATTCTCGCCATAAAGGATGGGAAGTTGGATGCCGAAGATGCCAAATAGTGAGTACGCGATGTCTTCCGGCAAAGTCGTGACACGCGTAGACGCCCACTGCAGTTTCTCTCGGGCATCTCTCATTCCCGGTTGGAAGGTAACAAGAGTGCGTGCATCTATGCCCGTCGCATCCTCCAATTCATGCATAATCTCGGCGGACTCCTTGTGGTTGGAGGAGACATCATTGAGATATGGGGTCCAATCCTGTTGGTAGAAGCGAATGACTTTGGGAGCAAGGAATTCCGGGACGGTCCATCCTCGGGTGTTCCAAGTACTCCTCGTCAGCGCGCCAGACTTGGACGAAGGTGGAACATCTGAAAGATAGACAACCGTGAGCGCTGAATGGTGATACCATGTAAACATGGAGTTGAGTGATTTTTGGAGCTCGACATGGTTAGTCTGGTCGATACAACACGTGTCGACCCATGCCCAGTGATATCCCGCACGACGAGCAATTTTGCAGAATGACTGTAACTTCATGAAACGACCAGCTTCTTTCAACTCGTACACGGCCTTGTCCTTGATATCGTGCAGCAGCGGTTCCTGCTCTCCCCATCTATGGGATAACATAGCGCAATGGAGGTATGTCGTCACTGTGTCTGTGATGCTTTCCATTGGGAGATCCGTATGCATCATAGTCGATAACAGAAGCTCGCCGTACGCTCTGCTTGTTTTAAAGGCGCTTATCTGCGCACCTCGATCACACAATAGACCCGTAGAAGTGTTAAGTAGACGAAGCGGAGCGTTTTCGAGTTCCATGCACTGAATAGCTCCTCGAATGGCATCTTCTGCTTTGACATAATGCTGAGGCAGCTCTGTAGAACGAGAATAAGCATATTCGAGTTGATGCACGACCGATCTGTGGCATACCTCGTATCAGTGCTTCAGGAACAGTGTTCAGCTTGGACAACATGATTTTGAACACAGGAATGGCTTCGTCACAGCGTCGTGCGCCACGAAGCGCTGTGTGCATCACCTCATATCCAACATGAGATGAAGGGTTGAGTTCGATGACCTATGATCAACAGAGTGAGCATTGCTTGCGAAACTGCCTTGATTAAAATCATCATACCTTTTGCGCATCAAGAAGCGCATCCTCCCATAGCATTTTTTCCAACTTGGCCTTGCCGCGGTTGGCAAAAATGACGTCCCTTGTATAATTCAAGTCAATCGCCACAGAGTATAATGCAATAGCCCTGTCATAATCGCATGCAGCGAGGGCGGCATTTCCGCTGGTAAGATGAAGCTCGCCGTATTCTTGCATGAAAGCTGAGTGAAAGCCAGGTGAGGAATATAGTTAGTCTGCGTGATAATACAGATTCCAGACTTGCCGTTGGACCAGTCAAAGCAGCGGGCCTTCGCGTTTTCGTCAATGACATCCATCATGGATCGGTACGAATCC
Source organism: Suillus luteus UH-Slu-Lm8-n1 (assembly GCA_000827255.1). Taxonomy (NCBI): domain Eukaryota; kingdom Fungi; phylum Basidiomycota; class Agaricomycetes; order Boletales; family Suillaceae; genus Suillus; species Suillus luteus. The sequence continues at coordinate 98,418 of KN835147.1, forward strand.
AGGGCTTCTTCAGTTCTACCTGCCCGACGGAATGCATCGCACCTGTTTTGGTGTGCATCTTGCCACAAGGACTTTAGGTCCCATCCAAAGAGCTGCACAAAGCACAGAGTTCGGAAAAATGTGCTCGGATAAATCATATCAACTTACCACCACCAAGTCCTCGTATAAATAAGCAATGGCAGCTGTAGATAAGGAAGGGTTGGAGTTGAGTAGTGAAATAGCTTTAGTGAAGTAGTCAGCCGCTTCGCTATGACGCGTGTCATTAGTGGCATTGACTCCAAGTCGAGTATACAGATATGCCTGATGTGCATAGTTCAGAAAGATCAGTATCGATGCATGAACGTGAGGCTAATTGAGGACGTGATACTTACTTCCACGACGCGACACGCAAAGATATCATTATGAGGACAAGCGGCAGTTAGTGATTGCACACGAATAATTGCCTCCTTGTGTTGGTTTGCATTGAAAATAGCGACAGCCTAAATACTGTGATGAAGGACAGAGCCCAGAATAAAAGGTAACGTGCCTTGATCAAGAGAAGAAAATGAATGATATTCGAATCTTCGTTTGTGAACATGAATGCGAGATCAAATGCTATCTTCGCCTCCAAGACCTGCCATTTTCCACAGAGGGCGATACCCTTAGAGATGTAGCCTGTCAATGAGGGCTGAATGGAGATGGACTATGTCACAACAGAAGTTAATCTCTCGTAAGAGGGTGGGTAGTGACATCTCACCTTGATCGAATCTTCAAGCGCGTGGTCCCAGTCGTGTTTTCGTGCCACAACAAGTGAACGATTGGCATACGACTCATAGATATAGCTGTTGCCATCAGTGTCGATCTCGCGTGTGAATAACTCTTCGGCGGTAGACAATTTCCCTGCGATGCATGCATTGCGCGCGGTTGCATTTATTGCGAGGATCTACGGCATGAAGCATGCTCGAGTTACATTAGCAGAGTGAAAGATGGAAACATGCCTTTGAATTAGGAACTTGAGCCTTGGACGCGAGATGAGGTAACAATTGGGCACAGGATATAAGGGAAGTACCTTTGAAGTGGGTTTCGTGAGAGTCTTCTGTGACAACATGTCCTTTGGTACTGCCCACTCTGATATCATATTATCATTACCTCCACTGAGGATGTGCTTGCCGTCCACGGAGAAAGTGGCACATCTCACCCAGGCTGAGGGATGGAAGATGGCGATGGTCTGGCGATTTGAGAGGCGCCAGAGGATGAGCTTCTCATGAGACGCGGAAGCAACGAGATCGCTGGCAGGATGAACGGCAATAGAACTGATATATTCAGGACTATGCCCCATCCAGGGATCGCCGACCTGCTGCCAGGTGGATGCATCCCACTCCCGTATGGTCGGATCATGTGAATCGCCGCCTGTAAGAAGGTGTGTGCCATCAGGCGTCCATGCGAGAAAAAAGTTGTATTGGGCATGGCCCTTGAACTTTGCGACGCATTCCCTCGTGCTTGAATTATGAATTTCTATATCTATAGATGTTGCGATAGCAAGAAGTTCGCCAGATGGCGAATACCGAACACAGATGCTACTGCCAATGCACTGTATCGGATGTCCTTGCATCTGCCATGTCGTCGTATCCCACAGCTTTATCATCCCGTCTGAAGAACTAGTGACCAGGACTGCACCATCCGGAGAAAAGTCCAGCGAGGTGATGAAGTCGAAGTGGGCTTTGATGGTTTGAGTTAGTTTTTCGCCAGTCTCTCCATGCCAGGCGATGAGCCCTCCATTTGCATCACCGCTTGCTATCAGTTGCCCATCTCCGAGTGACACCGCCAATCTAGTCACATCATTGCGATGCCCCTCCATTTTCTTCAACGCGGTACCTGTCTTCAAGTCCCACAAGCGAAGCGTCCCGTCACGCGAGCCTGTGACCATAAGTCGTCTATCGCAGAAAACTGTTACAGCGCGTATGAAATCTTCATGATCTTTGAACTGTCGAAGGGGTATAGTAGTCGGAATCATGATGAGCTACGACAGGAGCCTTTCAATGGCTGTGTTGAGATAGGTAGACTTGGGAGAAAATATTGCGGGCGTTTTGCTGCTGCAGAGGAGCACCGCATGAGCCTGTCCCGTGATTCCAATAGACGCTCAGGACAACATGTATGATACACGGTGCCTCCATGATCTTTTCATTCGCGCCAAAGTTCCTCTATTTTTAGCACGTATACTTAAATTTTCCATTGACTGTAGCAGTGAATGGTTTTAGAAAATCATAATGACACCTGTTGGTCCTTGGAAGATGTTGGCGAGAGACAATATTCACTGGGGAAACGAGAAGATAGTTGTATGCGGAAAGGGTAAGGTTAGTGCGCCTTGAGGGAACTACATAAGGGTGTGATCGATGATCATGTATAAGTACTACAAGAAATTTGATTTGTCGATAGCTAGTAGCTACATAAGCACGAATGGCCGCTGGTGTCTACTGCATCATGCTGTTTATATAGATGATGTGGTGTTGGAACATGAGACCATGGTAGACTGTATTAATGATGAGTTTCTTGGTCTTGCCTTGGGCTCGTGACCAGCTTGGAATATACTCGTTGCCTAATTTATTGAGCTACAAATGGCCGCCGGTGTCTACTGCATATGCTGTTCATATGTATATGATTGTGTTTATATAGATGATGTGTTGTTGGAATATGAGACCATGGTAGACTAATGATGAGTTTCTTGGTGTTGGCGCCCCCAGGCTCGTGACCAGCATATTGTTAGTCCATCCAACGAGTGACTTATACACGGTCTCCCCTAAGTATACCATACTAAGGAGGACAAGCAATGGTCTTCTATTCTCCGAAGTTCAGTGATTGCTCGCACATTCAATGTAGTGAGTCAGTTGTATTTTAATATTCAATGGGATGCATGAAAGCTGTCACACTATGGGCGGTGTCAGGACAGACACGAGTGCGTCACAAATGCCATTTATTCTGGATCGATCATACATGACAAGTACGATGTAAAACTCCTATCTCCTTCTGCCAACTTCCTTCCAACAAGTATAATACAAAGCTCCATGCTCCATCGTCCAATGTCCTTCCAAGAATGCATACCGAGTGACATAATAAGATGCGATAAACACTGAGAAGCGGGAACGATAGATTTTAACGGAGTGTGATGATTTGATTAGATATCGATAGAATGAAAATGAAACAAATGTTGATGATGTGAAATGATGTGGTCAATAGAATGAGAATGAAGCGAGCGTTGTAATCGTAGAGAGAGAAAAGAACAAGATCGGTGAAGATTTGGAGAAAATACTAATGCATCGCAACAGGAAGTTAGCAGCATCTGCCCGCTATGGAGACAAGCTCCAACTTCTATCATTGTTTTCGTCGTCGTAGAAAAAAACGCCGTCTTCACCCTCATCATTATCTTCGTCCTCCTCATCATCTTCACCCTCATCATCATCTTCGTGCTCATGGTCTTCACCCTGATCATCGTCTTCATCCTCAACGATTTCGTCGTCGTCGAAACAAAAGTCATCAAAAAGAATGTCGTCTTCGCTCTCATCATCATATTCATCCTCATGGTCTTGGCCCTCATCGGCATCTTCGTCCTCATCATCATCTTCGCCCTCCTCATGGTCTTCGCCCTCCTCATGGTCTTCGTCCTCATCATCTTCGTCCTCATCATACTCACCCTCATCATCATCTTCGTCCTCATCATACTCACCCTCATCATCGTCTTCATCATCATCATCTTCATCCTCATCTTTGTGGCAGCATCCGCGCCTACTTGCGGGGGGCGAGAAGCTTGAGCTTCTATCCTTGACTTCGTCATCGTCTTCATCCTCATCATCCCCATCTTTGTGGCAGCACCCGCGCCTGCATAGGGGTGGGGATACGCTTAAACTTCTATACTCGGGATGCGCAAACTCTTGAAAGGATTCCGAGGCGGTAGTAATGGATTCATGTTGGATTTCAGGTTCATGACGAGGGATAGACCTGTATGGGGCATCATCAGTATATGAAAGTATCGAGTCGACATATGAGTAGACTTACATAGACATCGATGATTGGAATAAGTGATATGAAGTTGTGAAGTTGACTAGATGAAGGGTCAAAGTAAAGAGCACGAGAGATAGAGAAGGGAAGGAGAGAGAGACGCCGGCTTTTTAACCGACAGGTGTGGAGAAAAGTAGTAAATGTAGAAAAAGGCAAGCGTTTGTGGATATTTCAACATTAGAAAAACACATGTGGCCTTTGTTAAGGTCATGTGCAGTCCACTGCTTTGAAGCGCTATGCGTGCATCAATCTACAAATTTCCACTACACGTCGCTCATTCGCTGTAGGCCTAGATGCGTGCGGGACGATAAAGTAAGTGCTAGCGCTCCTTCGCAAGAGGATATGACATTACAGGCGTGCGCAGCGGCACAACTCCATCAAGGCCTAAATTATCACCATAATGGCATTTGTGTGGAGCATGATCACGGCACACTCAATCACGACCGCGAGCTTCGACAGCGCTACCCGCTTGGGGCAGCAGCAAGTGGCCTCCAGCATGATCGGGCGGCTGATATAGCACAGCTGAATGTTGCACAGTATAGACACCAACGACATATGCAAGCCGCGGCGTGGCATCCTAGGCCTGAAAATTTTGATCTATGTAGTGTCAGTCGCATGTTCAACTGTAACCGTGCAAAATAGACTTACCTTCCCTTACGTCGCGACCCAGCATACTCCTTACATTTGACGCAAAAATAAGAGGGCACGACATTCAAGCCATCGAGTCAACGGACATCGCAATACCTTTTTCGGGTGGAAATCATGGTGCATCGTTTACATGAAGATTTTACGAGTTGACTGGTGATGTAGCAGAGAGCACGCAGCCTGCGATACTCTCGTTATCATGCGATATCAATGCAGCGCTTTCTGGACCAGACATCAACAGCTTTATTTTAGATCAACTAGAGGATACATCACATATTTAACCAGCCTGGATAGGCATATCAGCATGTGCGACTTCGATTATCGCAATTCTGTCAGAGGTATGAAGCTGCATGCACGCATAGCACAAGGGTCATGTTGGTGGATTCGCCATAGCAATTAGTTGCGCTAGACTAGCCCGAGCGCATGAGAGTAGGCTTGAAACGAGTCGTGTTGTTTTGGTTTGTTGTCCAAAGGCTTCCAGGAGTTTCCTCATTAAGAAGCTGTACTTTGCAAGTTCTCGATCATATGGCTGTGTGTGGGTTAAAGCGAGCCGCACAATATTTACTGACCACGCTAGTACCATTAGGCTATGGTAGCCTTTCTGCGTAATGAACTGAGGAGGGAGCATTTGTGGTTCGAACGTGTCCTCGATTCATGATAGCGTCCCTCAGGACAGCCGCCGCAAGAGATACAAAGTAGGCTACCCCTGTAGAAGGACTACTCGAAATTTTGGCTCATTAATATTGAAAACGTCAGATTTAGAATTAGAATACGACCCGAGTATTGAGTATTAAATTGTGACTACATAGATGGAATACTGCCACGAGAATATTTGCCAGACCATGGAAGGAGTCCATAGACACCGTGGAGAAAGTGCCTCTGTGCCTGTAAATCGACAATGTGCGTCAGCTGACCTTCTCATTGGCACACATGCAGTAAGGTGATACATGAGCATAATGATATCCCAACGTATGATGTGTCGTCACTGTTCCCCGAAAATATAGGAACGACTGATAGACGTCAGTGAGTGAGTGGTCTCACAAGGTGAAGAGGCTCCGACGTCACTAGAAGACGAACTTGAGGGGAGAATAACTCAGTCTGAGTTAAAAAGACTGAGAGAAACCGATAGCGTACGAAAGGTGAAATGTAGATGAACCAATAGATGAATGTGATATAGAAGAAAGTACGTACATTGTAATGCGTGGTAGACTGTAATGATGAGTTTCTTGGTCTTGGCGCCTCCACGCTCGTGACCAGCATATTGTCAGTCCATCCAATGAGTGACTTATACACGGTCTCCTCTAAGTAGACCATACTAAGGAGGATAAGCAATTGTCTTCTATTCTCCGAAGTTCAGTGGTTGCTCGCACATTCAATGTCAAAATGAAGTAGGGAGTCAGTTGTATTTGAAAGTAACGAATCAACACTTTCCGAGAACATAATATGATATCAAACAGTTCGGGATTACGAATTAAGAAATTTAAGCATGGTGTGAAGGGATGCTGAGCGCTGGCACGTCCTACAATCTGTATGGCACAAAATGCATTCAACGATCCGTTTAACAACGAAGCGAGACAATCTGACCGAAATTCAAGATACCGACTCAAAACACCTCCCCGTGCATTCTCTAACATCATTCAGAAGCTCTGCCTCGTCAATCGCCCTCGGAGAATGCGAGTTATTCCATACAGCAAGCATAGCGTCCTTACAAACGATGTAGACCTTCTGAGGAACGAGGTTCTTGCTCTCAAGGTTCATCTGCACATTCTGGCGCGTTTCGTCGACGAACCTAATTCGTTCTTTGAATTTGAATTGCATGAATTGACAACGTGTCTCGTCGTCGAGGTCTGGATCACAAGGGTCGAAGCCTGGTGGCATCCTGTCGCATGCCATGTTGTTGATGTGCTGGTCTGACTTGGAGCGAACGATGAACACTTCAATGTTGATGAACTGCTGGCAGGCACGAATGATGGCGAGGTCGGATTCTAAGACACGATTATCGATGAGAACGATGATGCAGTCGAAGATGTAGAGTCCCAAGGCATTAAAGTAGTGCCAGTCAGAGACATCTGGGGTGCCTGCTCCGGGAACGTCGTACCAAATGATCCGGGAGTTTGGGCGTGGATCAGGGTACCTAGTGACTTGAGGGGTACAGTCGACAATTCCCGTACGAGCGGCGATGGCGTGATTATTAGATAGGCCACGGACGGCATTAATAAACGATGATTTCCCGACTCCAGATGAGCCGACAACCGCGAAGTGGAGGAAGTTTGGGCTGTATAGATACTTCGCTCTCATCTGGATAATATCATCCTCCGAAGGGCGGCATTCGGGGCGAACTCCTTCAGACCACCGACGCTCAGTGATGAGCCTCGCTTCCTCTGCTCCACGAAGAGCTTCTGCAGCCTCGGCTGCCGCCCGTTCATGTTCTTCCTCGCGCCTCCGTGCTTCATCTGCTGCTTCCTCTGCAGCACGCCTGACTCGTTCCGCCTCTTCTTCTGCAGCATGTCTGGCTCTTTCATGTTCCGCTGCCTCCTCTGCAGCGTGCCGGGCTTTTGCCGCCTCTTCATCTGCAACGCACCTGGCTCTTTCTGCCTCTTCCTCTGCATTCAGCTGTTTCGCTCTTCCAGTCATAACGGCTATAGCAGCCACCATGAATGGAACAAAAAACATGCAGCGCAAACAAAAGGGGGGAAACTTAAAGGGCTATAGAATACCGTGGTCCTGTGTACGTCCGTTGTGACATAGATGATCAATCGACAGTTGACTGTGAAGCTTTAAGCTTCACTCACCGATATGGATTGCAGTACTGTGAATGCAATGTCTAGATGTTGAGAATTCAACAGGGAAGACAAGGGTAACGATTATGAAACAACTTGGTGGACGGGGAGTATGGATGATGCAACCTAGAATAAGATCAACAAACTGTGGCAAGCAAATCTTCAAGCTTCGCTTACCTCAACAGATTGAGATAATATGAATGCAATGTTGAAATGAGAACTCTACAGACAAGACAAGAGACGAGAGACAAGGACACGTAGCAAGTGGGGCGAGTGGGGTGTTATACTTGTCCAGGCAAACACGAGGCCAGTACGAATCAGACCCAATATGGGCAAGTTCCACGTCATTTGGAAGATGTATAGTTATCACATAGCTTCTGATGTATTACGCCGAACACAAGATTGAACATGCATTTGCCAACATGTCGTATCTGAGGGATGTATGATGACATTAGACACACAACCAATAGGTTGGCCAGCAGCCTGCGCAGCCATAAGCGCCAAAACCAGTGCGTAATGCTTGAGCGTGCGGAGGTGTTATTTAGGTGTAGATGTGTGGAGGCTTCACGATGCAGGTTGTGACCGCGTCTGAATATACGTTCGATGGGGGCTGGGTCGTTCTAGGGAGCAGTGAAGAGCGGGGCATCCCAGCGGACCATGGATGAGGGCTCTTCGAAGCGCTGGATGAGCACGTAGAGGGAAAGGGGGAAGAGAATCATACGCACGTTCTTCGTTTACATCTCCTCCCATCCGCTCGTCCATCATTCCACTTCGACATCAATCAGGCATAACGAGGACACACCTAATTGTCTCGGTTTCCTTAGTTGTATTTATGTCTCATAACAGCGGTTTTTTTTTTCGCAGGGAGTCTGATTGTGGGGCTCAGTCTACGAGGAACGAAATAACGAAGATGGAGACCGACCATCGTAAATCAACACGCATTCACGGCCAGGACGTCGTTTGGATGGCTTTTGCTTGAAGTTGGAGACATGTGACTGAGGATGATAATGAAAGAATATCCCGAATTTGGGCTGAGCGGGTCGATTTTAAGGAGGAGAGGTAGCCTGAGATAGTGATGAAGGCCATGTCATTGATTTAAGTTTACATGCAGTGCATTGATATCAATCAGTGGCAGATGTTATCAACGACTTCGTCATGCATTCGCGGTGGTTTGGGCATCTTATAGCGTTGTGTTGTGTTGTCCAACGCAACACCATGCTATAGGATGCAATGCCGCAAGGGATTGTTGCGTGTTGTCAAAGTATAAATGACCATGCGTCACAAATCCCTGTTTGTCGACAAGAATGCAGCTACATAATCTCCAGCGTCCTGGCGTGATCAACTGAAGCCCACTGCAGCCTCTCTCGCGCACCTATCACTTCCATGACGAGGGAGCGTTCATCGTTCATCTGTGCCTATTGCATACTCCATCTCCTAAGTGATAGCGACGGGTTCTTTGTAGTTGCGTGAGATATGAAGTCAAATCTGCTTGGTAAAAGAGAACGATGTTAGGAGCGAAGTAAACTTGAACACTCTATCCTCAAGTGTTCCTATGGCCGTTTGCGAGTGCACCAAACTTCGACGACGGCTGAACATCCGCCAGTGGTGATTTCGAATGACGATACCATGGGATTGATCGAGCGATGCACAAACGGTGGACCTCGGCAAGTTGTTCTGGTCGATCCCTCGACGCCTAGAGACACCCCGCATCACTAGTGACTTTGCAGAGTTTCTGCAGCTTCACCGCTGTCCCTCGAATGGCCCTTCTGTCGATTCTCCTTTCTCCGAGTCTATGTCCCAAATGTGCAGGTTTTATCACCCGAACCATTGATGACCCGTCGACCGTCTTTGACGAACGACGCTGAGCGCGCATAGTCCGCTTTGTTGTTGGCTGTGTTGTCTGCACCATCGTCGGGGGCCTTCTCACAGCAAGAGACATTTTTTCTTGCTGGCAGCTGCATCGCGCATTCCTGATATCCTACCAATGAGACAGACTCGGATGGTTGGCGACAAGGTTATCGTAATTATTTATCCCACGCTGTGATCTCCGACAAACAGATGAGCTGGCGCTCGTTTTGTGTGTACCAGTCCTGCAACTGGGCGCCTGGTCTCCTCATGCACTGCAATGAAAGACACAACTGTACCAGTAGGTTCTAAAACTAGACTTCTGTTAGATAGTTAACTAGATATCTTTTAGGCAAGGGGCCTCCTGATAGATATTCAAGTAAATTCGAGTCATTTATCGAAAGTAGTGGATATCTATTCATTCGATTGTAATAAGGTGTGATGAGATTAAATCTCAAACGTAGTACGTATAATCATTGATCAAGGTGAAGCACGGTGATGTCGTGGCACAACATAGGGGAATTCTACAGGCCTCACCACCGCCTCTTCACAACATCCTCCGTCAACCCCTCCAAAGCATCCCTCGCCTCGCCTTTCGGCAAAAACGTCAAGACCTCCCGTGCTTTCTCAGCATGTACGCGCGCTAGCTCGCGTGTGCGCTCTACACCACGAGAAGACGATATCAGTGTCAGGGCCTACACGGAAATATAAAAGTCAGCGACTGTGTGAATGGTTAGTGGGAAGCGATGCTCACAGTCTCAACATCGCCATCCCTACCGAATCGCCGCTCGATCATGGCTTCGAGTTCTGGAAATTCCTCGGCTGCGTAGAGCGCAGGTCCTGTTGCGAGCCCCAGGCGCAGGTCTGCAAAGCCAGGTTTTCCAAGCTGGGCTGTGGATGAGGAAAAGTCGAGGGTGTCGTCTATGAGCTGTGCGAGGGGTGAGTACGAACGGGATAATGGGAAAAGACAAGAAAAATAACGTGTGCAGTGACGAGGTAAACAGCCAAGAGCACGTCAAGATTTGTGCAAACATACCTGAAATGCAATACCCAAATTCCTCCCATACGCATAGGCCACTTCCTTCCACACCTCGCCTTCTCTGCATCCTCCAAGCACGACAGCAGCCCGTGCGCCTTTAGCCATTAGCGAAGCCGTTTTTAAATAAGTTTTTTTAAGATAGATGGACCATTTATCAGAAGATGGTGGTGAAGGGGAAGAATGAAGGTCCTTTAGGTCGATTGCACTACTCGCAGATGACGAGGGAGATGGAGCAGCTTCGGTTCCACTCCCTTTCATCTGCAAAATCTCACCTTCTACGAGATTAGCGATGACACTCGCGATGAGTTCTACCACTTCATGACTCCCTAGCCGACTCAAGGCAGCACTAGCACGTCCCAGCAGAAAATCACCACCGAGGACAGCTAGCTTATTTCCAAAAGCAGCTGGTGCACTAGGTGCGCCGCGACGAAGGGGGGACTTGTCGAGGACGTCGTCATGGAGTAAAGAAGCAACATGTATCATCTCCACGATCTGTGCTAGGCGCAACTGAGTAGGAAGCAATGTGTGTGTGAGTGCCTGAGAGTGAGTTTGATGAAGGAGTGGTGGTGTTGGGGTACATGGTAATGGTTGAGGAGGGGGTATGCGCAGTTCGAACGCGGTCTCGAATGATGCGGTGTGGTCCGGCATACTGGGATTCCAGTCGCATAAGATGTCTTTTCGCGTCAAGGGCGCGTCGAGTTCTTGTTGGTGTGCTCTTGCATTATCTGCTGCCCAGTTTACCTGAGGGAATTCAGCACCTAGTCCGTTAGTTGCACGCGCGAAGAGGAGGACGAGGAGAGGTCGGAGTTGTTTAGAAGGGTGGAGAAAGTAATATTGAGCGATGGCGTTGAGGGAAGGATGGGAACTGCCAAGGAGGGTAAGCAGGGAAGTACGCATCTGTTCGAGATGCGGTGCGAGGAAGACATATGGGTCTGTTTTCGCAGAGGTTGAGGGAGCGGGACAAGCATGGGGCTGAGCCAGTGCACTGTGATGTCGTACACTTTGGGATCGTGCAATTCTACGCGCATTATACGCTACACGCATGCTCGCCGTTACTAAAGACGACCATGACCCCATCCTCGATGACGAGCAAGACGGAAATGCGACGGAGCTAATTACCTGTTTTCTAGTTTTCCCGCGCATGGCCGAGAACCGCGTATCAACCCGACTCCAATTATACAAAAATACAAAAATACAACTTAGATACTACATCCATTAATATATTTCTAGTTCATAAGTCTCGTGCCCTCCAGCCTGACTCCTACCGTAGAACTCCTCCTGGTGATGTAGTCGTACTCCTCGTCCGGCTCTTGCTCGCTGTAGCTGGCGTCCGATTCAGTGGAGACGCTTCGATGACACTGCGGTGTCTGTTTACAGAGGGTGCGAGGTATGCTCCTAGTGTTTTGGCCTGGGACAGTGCGTCAGTGTGAAACGGAAAGAGTATGTGAGAGACCTACTTTTGAGCACATAGCCTTCCAATCAGCTTCTGGGCCACCGTTCACAGCGAGCAATAACAATGGTTCTCTTTCATCTTCCATAGCATCATCGACAGGTACGACAACTATTCGTCCAACCTACGCGTGACTCGTCAGTCCATGTTCATAACGCGTATAACTTCGCGTGAACAACCTACCTCACTCTCGACCATCCCCATCCCCTTCTCAATCCCTTCTTCACCCCTTGTCTCAGCCCACACCTCAGCACTCAACCCAGCCAATATCCATATCTCGTCTTTAGACCGCTGTAAACTCATCGTCTGAGAAGACCCGCTACCCGATGCCGCATTACCGGGCACGTGCAGTGATGCACTACATTCTGTTCTCCCTCGTGATGGTGGAGTACGGCATGGTGGTGGAGTTTGTCCATTGACACTTGACGCGTGAGCATTAGGGGGTGTCGTGTGTCCATTGGTCCTAACCGCGTGCGTCGTGTTTCTTTCATCATTCGCTGTTGACGAACAGGCAAAGGAAACAATTGCACCCTCTGGTGTAAGAAGGAGTGCGGTGTGGATGCTGTCAGTAGGTGAAAGTAGCTGGGTGAGGTACGTTTGGAGTGTTGAAAGGTTCAGCATCGTAGGCCGTGTCGTTAGCCAACACAGTCGAGATACCTAGAGGTACTAGGTCACGATGTGACAGTTGGAGGTTAGCTCTGGGGTCTGGACTTTCTGGTGGGCAGTGAGAATTCCCACAGCACTGCCACGAGCTGAAGCGTGTGCGACACAGATGTTAGAATTAATCGGTGTACATCTAGAACTCACTGAGTTGTCAAATGGCCATGGTAATCAAATATTATGGAAATTTCCAGCAGGACAGTTCGCTAGCTGATCGTCCTCACCTGGCTGCTGTTGGAGAAATGCTTACCGCGGATTGATCATCGGGTTTGTACCCACTGGGGCCGCCAGAGGGTCATGTTCTGCAGGATGCATAGTAGGTAAATAGTCCGCGATGCGACTCCCGTAACACTGGCACTTTACTAGAAAACGTATACAATAAGAGGTGTTGAGGTAGGAATTTTGCTGAGACAAATGAGTCCTACATGTATTTTATGGAAAGTGAGGTACAAGTGGAAATGCCTCAGAGATCCCTGTTCTTTGGCAAGAATACAACTACAAGATTTCCAGTGTCCTGACGCCCATCATGGCATCAACGAAGGCTGTATTTTTGACTCGTGCGACAATATTATGATCTGACGCGATCCTCTTGTACTCCCCGCCACGCTGCTGCGCTAGCAAAAGTGCGCCAAAAGGCTGGCCAAGGCGAACAACCAACCTCAGCGCTTGTGAATGAGACTGTGAATCAGCCAGGTGATTGTCACGTGGCCGTCTCGGCGATGCGCCAAAACGCCGCCCAAGGCGAACGAGTAAACTCAACTCTTGTGGATGAGAACGCGAATCAGCTGGGTCATTCTCTTCGGGAGACCGGCCGAGCGGATCGTCTGACAGATGCCCAGGCTCAGGCCAATCATCCACGTTCTGCGTCTCCTCTGTAAAGTCGGGCAGCTCGAAATCGTAGCGATTCCACGGACGGATGAGCAAGAATGTCTGCTGAATAGGCCTTGCCGGTGAGAATTGAGTCAGCTTGTCTTCCGTCGTGATTAGCAAGTCTCGGAGTCCATCTGCCTTGACGTGGTAGGCAAGACATGTCTCCTGGTCGTGACCTTGCCTCCGTCTAAGTTCGGTGACAGGAAATGTGATGCAAGGCAGTTGCAGTCTGGAGTTTGCGAAACGAGGAGCACTGATGTTGTCAAGTAGGGTATAGAGTTTAGAAGCAGACTCCACAGGCACGATATATCGCAGTTGGGAGACCAATGCCTGAATATTGTATTCAGGCAGAGATGGCGGTGAACATGGCGGAGCTTTGTACGAGACAATGTCGGCTGGAAGACAACTGTTGAAGTTGGATGATTGTCCCACCCAGTCCAGCGCAGTGATGTCACCTGAATGAGCTATGATCTCCTGCAACAGACGTCCGAGCGCGTTTTGTTTCTTCTCTCCGTAGATGACAGGCAAATGGACGCCAAAAATGCCAAATAATGAGTATGCAATGTCTTCCTGCAACGTGGTGACACGGCTTGATGCCCATTGAAGTTTCTCCCGCGCACCTCTCATTCCTGGGCGGAAAGCAACGAGCGCCCGTGCATTTATGCCAGTTGATTTTTCCAACTCTTGCATGATAGCGACAGATTCCTTGTGGTTGGTAGAACCGGTGTCGAGATACAGAGTCCAGTCTGCTTGGTAGAAGAGAACGATGTTTGGAGCGAGGAACTCCTGAACAGTCCATCCTCGCGTGTTCCAAATGCTATTTGCGAGTGCACCAGACCTCGAGAATGGCGGAACATCCGACAGGTAGATGATGGTGAGTACTGAATGGTGATACCAAACGAACATGGAGTTGACTGATTCTTGGAGCTCAACATTGTTGTTCTGGTCAATGCAACACGTATCGCTCCACGCCCAGCGATGCCCCGCATCGCGAGCGACTTTGCAGAATTTCTGCAACTTCACCACGGTCCCGACAGGATCTAAATCATATATGATCTTGTGCTGAATGTCGTGCAGCAATGGCTCCTTCCTATCCCACCTATGTGATAACATGACCCAACTGAAATACTTGGCGACTGCTTCCTCGATGGGCTCCATTTTGAGAGGCCCATACATCACCCATGGAGACAGAAGCTTCTTGTACTCTGTGCTTTCCATGAAGGCGTCGATCTGTCCATCTCGATTGCACAAACGTCCAGCAAAGGTGTCAATTAGACGAAGTGGGGCGTTTTCTAGATGAGCGTGAATGGCTCGTCGAACAGTAGCTTCCATAACTTCAAATGCGCTGATGTGCTTCTGACATAGCTCTTGAAAACGAATTAATATTTTTCACTTTCAACGCATGGGTGAATTTGGACTTACTTCGCATCTGTGTATCAGGAGCATTGTCCAGCTTGGAAAGCATGGTTTTAAAGGCCTCGAATGCGTCATCATAGCGCTCCGCTCCATGTAAAGCTGTATGCTTGAGTTCGTACCCAAGGTAAGACGAGGGGTGGAGATCGATGAACTACAAATTGACAGTATCACCAGATCTGTTACAACAACGACGGATAGTCCGCACCTTTTCCGCGTCGGAAAGAGCCTCAAGAAAAAGGTTTCGTTCCAACTTCGTCTGACTACGGTGCGCGAAGTAGGAACCAGAGGAGGAATATAGTTCGGTTGCTGCTGGAAGCGTAATCTTGGTGGACCAGAGCCAAACATTCCCCTCGCGGTCTCCACTAACGAGCAGTTGTCCGTTGGGAGAAAGGGCGACACAGGAAACCTCTGCGGTGTGTTCGAGTGGCTGTCCTATCTGCTGGTGTGACGATGTGCTCCACAACCGCACAGTCTTGTCGAGCGAGGTAGTGGTAACAAAGGAGCCATCAGATGAGATGGCTATCGAGTATATCTTGGAGGGGGGGCCAATGCAAGGTTGACCAATCTGGTAACCATTCGAGTCCCAGAATTTGACTTTGTTATTCGATGCGGAGACAAGTTGCTGGCCATCAGGCGACCACACAACACCACGAACATCATTGACTTCGTCGGCGTTGATTTGGCGAAGAATTTCGATCTCGGCATTATCAGTGCGCCAGACTCGGATGACACGCAATGACCCGGATGATAATTTCAGCCCATCTGGGCTGAATGCCACACTCCAAACCACATCATGACCCCAGAATGTCGAGAGAGCGGCGCCAGTCTCTGTATTCCACACAACAACCGAGCAATCACTCGACCCGCTTGCAAGTCTCTTCCCATCGGGTGAGAAGCACACAGAGTTCACTCTGTCTCTGTGCTTCACCAGCGGATTGAACACTTTCTGCTTGCTCTCCACGTCCCAGATGATGATTGTTTTGTCCCGTCCACCGCTCGCGATTCGCCTATTGTCTGGCGATACGGCGACTGAGTATACCTTGTCACTGTGTCCCTCGAAGGGCCACCCTACCTGTGCACCTCTCTCCACGTCCCATATACGTAGAGTTCGATCTGATGAACAAGTGACGACCCGTCGACCATCTTTGAAGAACGCCGCTGCCCACACTGAGCGGGTGTGAGCTTGCATCGTCCGCGTTGGTATCGGTGTCGTGCGCCCTCTCGCAATATGATGCACTCCTGACATGTCGTATTGGCCTAGAAAGAGAGATGGATGGTCAGCAGTATTTGATGTTGACGAAGAACGTACCTGATGGCTACGTTGTCGATCTTATGGGTAGCAGTAGTGCTGAATGTGCCCATAACCTGTAGGCTCTTATCCAGGGTCCTTATCGGTTCCGTGCCACGCTGCGGTGCTATAGCGTGGATGTTTCTTCCGTTATCACTGCCCTTGCTAATATACGCCCTGCCTCGCCACGGGAGGGTCCAGAACGATCCCTGGGCGCTCCTCGTGCTTTCGTTATTGAGAGGAAGCCATATCTGGAGCACGCGCTTGAGCAATGGCTAGCAGTCCGCGCTGGTTCTCCCCGTCTGGTTGCCATCGCTCTCAATAGTTCTGTACTACATTGTAAGTAGATGTCTGTTTGTTTGCTTTATACACCTCCCTGACTCCCCGCGTTAGCAAGGAGAAGGCTTCGTCAAATGCAAATCGGAATCCCACCCTCAAAACGTCCGCTTTGTAATGAGCCTAGAAGAAAGTGATCGTTACATTGGATGGTACCAATGCGTGCCCGTTCATGGAGGGTGCGAGACTCCGACCACCGGAGCATCCTTATAATCCTTGGACTGCAGGTAACGATAAAGGTGCTTGTCGTGGTCCTGCGGAGCACGTTGTCATGGTGCTCGAGCACCCATTCCATCCCTGATCAAGTGAGTGAGATGATGGCAAGAACTCCTCTCCCGAAAGTCGTAATAGCCTGGCCCGGGAGTATAAGTCATTTCAGCAGCAAAACGGGGATGCAACAGATCACACAAATACTTCAATATCTCCACAAACTTGAAAGGTCATTTAGGCTCGAACCCATGAGGTGTCTCCGCACAGAAAGCGCCGCAAGCTATGATTATTGATATATGCATCTGCGGCAGTGACGTGAATCAGTTGGGATCACTTGATGATTACACCAGCAGAGATTCGCAGGAACATCTTCATTGATGTTGTTCTGAGAGCGGTGCTACTGACCAGTGCTCTCCAGAGTCCAAATTACATCCTGAAATTTGGCGCCGAGTCGCTGACCATCCCTGTGCTGGCGGCCCCAGCAACTGTGGCTGAAGGCAAATGTGCTGAATATCCTACTAAGCTTGTAGTTCCTGGTCCGGTAAGATGCTAAGGTGTCAGAGGTTGTTAGCTGGATCATGTGGACGTGCAGATTTTTTTGAACCTCGTTGTCTTGTAGGCTGGTAACGTGGTGCTACCGTTGCAATCTTTGCATTGCAAGTTTAAGTTAGGAACAACAAAGTGACTGCGGTCTATATATACGCTATGCTTATGTCATTTTGATAGTACTTCCACTTTGAACTTAGACAAAAGGTTGTTACGGTTGATTGCGGCACATATAAGAATGCTCTTAGATCAATGAAGTCTCCCACTTTTCGGTCCACTTAGGATCTTTTCACCTTCCACGTCCATCAATTCTGGCCTGGCGCCGTCGCTACTGTCTTTCACGAATTCATTCTTCAGTTCGCTAGTCGATCTCAAATTCTGTTTCACATTTTGCTAACTGCTCCAGTTGTCGCTAGTCGACGTCGCTCTTGCTGTTGCTTTCACTCTTTTGTGCTTTCAAAGAAGTTCTTCACGCGTGATGCAGTTGTTGATCGTTTTCGCTGTGCTGTTGGCATGTATCCTAAACAGCACCCCATCTGATGCAATCCCTGCGAGGGCGCGTCGCCAGCCGCGAGCTGACCCAAGGATGATTACAATGCCACTGAAGCGGTTATACATTCCACGGACCGATGTCCACCCACAGTTGGTGAGCCGATATGATCATCACCTCTCCGTAGTCACTGACCACTTGATGGCGCAGCTTCTGCAACAACACATCAACCGTGGCAACAAACGCCTTGCGCGTATGACCGGACGTTCAGAGCCCCTTGAACATGAACTCCGTGCAGAGATGCACAAGAGGATGTACATTCTTGAAAATGATTCAGTCGATGCCAGTAGGATTTCTACGGGGGCAAAGAGCAAATTTAGCAGACTCAATTCGCGTCATCACTCCAAACATGTAGCAGAGGCAGCAAGCAATTCTTCCACCAGCACTGGTGGTGGAGTCTCTCCTCTCGACATTCAGGCTGCCGAGAATGGTGGTCTCACTGCTGCCAAGGTGCCTACTGCCAACAACACTCTTGGCCTCGCTATTGAGTGAGTCCCGCCATTCTTCCGCTTAAATGGGTCAACTGATGATAGCGCAGCGCGGATGATGTCGGATATATCGCAACTATCCAGATTGGCACTCCTCCCCAGAACTTCAATATTCTTATGGATTCTGGTTCCGCCGACTTCTGGGTCGGGAGTGAAACTTGTCAATCTCAGCAGGGTACTTGTGTACGTTCTTGTCAATAGCAGCCGCTATAAGTTGCTTACACCAGTTCAAGGGGAACCATACATTCCTTGGTTCTAACTCGTCAAGCTCTTTCGTTCAATCCAATCAAAATTTTAACGTGACTTACGGGTCTGGAGCTGTTGCCGGTGTTATCTGCCAGGACAACGTCAACATAGCGGGTTTGCAGCTCAACAACCATACCTTCGGCGTGGCAAATGAGGAGACTGTGCAATTCTCTGCTGACACCGTGCCTTTTGATGGGTTGATGGGTCTTGCCCAATCAGTAAGTCAACTTGTTGATACGAGGCACCAACACACTGACAATTGCTTTCGCAGACACTTTCCAATCAAGGGGTCCCAACTCCTGTCGAATCTTTGGCGTCCAATGGTCTCATCTCCTCGGCTATATCGTCTTTCAAAATATCACGTCTCGCTGACCAACTTAACGACGGCCAAGTCACATTCGGCGGACTGGACTCCACTAAATTCGTCGCCAACACCCTCGTCACCATCCCCAATGTCAGCAAAGTAGGGTTCTGGGAAGGCGCTATAGACGCAATCACGGTCAACGGACAAGACGCTGGCATGACCGGGCGCACTGCCATTCTTGACACCGGCACTACTCTCATCATCGCACCTCCGTCTGACACCCTAGCAGTCATGACCATGCTTGGTGGTAAATGTGATACCCAGCAGTGCACGATCCCATGCACATCAAATGCAAGCGTTGCGCTTTCCTTTGGAAATGCGTCGTTTTCTATCGACTCTAGAGACATGGCGCTGCTGCCTGTCGATGTCAATAATCCAACTGGTGACTGCACAGCTGGGATTCAGGCTGGCACCATAGGGACGAACACAGAGTGGCTCGTATGTGACTCTTTTTAGTTGTATCATCGGTCGTTGACTCCTTTTGGCAGGTCGGAGATGTATTTTTGAAGAATGCGTATTTCTCTGTGGACACGCAGAAGAACCAAATCTCTTTGGCCAAGCTTTCTTAGTTTCTATCCCGTGAACTACCGAATGGTCACAGGGTGTAGTGTATTGTTTTTAACGAGCAGGATCGCGGGATCGATTCTTGCATAGATTTGGAGGAAGGCATCGCATAGTTTTCAAGCTGTATACTAGTCACTGTTGTTCAAATTGCTATCATCACGCACGATATCAATTGTCTGAAGTCCGAGAATAAGCCTAAATTACACATACATACACAATACTGCAACAATAAGTTCATCTCTATTTTTTTCGTAGGAGTTCCTTCGCGATTTCATCGTTATCTGCTGACTGATCAGGCAACCAAAAAGCCTGTGCCGTGCGTCATTAGTACAAGGCATGTAGACGATGAAAATTTGAGAGAATTACCAATTCCGCCCCTGCGGATACAATCATAGCTAACCGGGGATTGAATCTCACACATCTAGACGGACCAGGATGGCCATCAAGAGTAGTAAGCGGCTGAAGCCGCGTTGGATGTGTTTTGAGATCAACAACGCCTGACCGCACAGGCAAATTTTGGACGTCCCATATGACGATTTTCCCGTTCAAACTGCCACTGACAACATACTTGCTATCCGGCGTCCAAGACACCTCCTCGCCACTGTTGCCTTTCGAGGGGTCGATAGTCTGCGGGGCATCGATGCGTCGCCGCTCCAACCCAACGTGACCCTCCAACTTGGCTACAAGATGACCTTCAAACGCGTCCAAGATGTAGTGCGCGTCACCGGAACATCCGACAAGAATGTATTTCGCGTTTGGCGAGAATGAGATAGATGTCATGTATATCGGGCGAGGTGGGTAGCTGACCAAGGCGAGTGTGGGGTCTTCTAGCGTTATGGTCAAGAACGGGTCCTTGTCGTAATTTGCTTGATCGTACAGGAGTATCCGTGAATAGTGATTCACGCCTACTGCAAACACCAACCCGCTGGAGTCGTACGCGACGATAGGTGATGCGGGTAGGTTTAGGAGCCCGCGACATGTCGGGGCACGGAGGTCCCATAATCGAACCGTTTTGTCTACTGAGCCGGACATGAAACCATCATCAATGGGTGACACTTCTAAGGAGACGACGCGTCCGCTGTGTCCCTTGAAATACTGCAAGTATTTGTTGTCGTGGAGTGAATGATACCGAATTGTGTCGTCTTCCTTCGTCGAAGCGTGTACGACGGTGGTATGTCTATGAGTGAAACGAGGAAGATCGACCCCATATTTCTTTGAGTACAGCGTTTTGAGATGTCTGAGCGTGATGCACAAAAATTAGTCGTCAGAAGGAGATAGAGTGTGGTAAGAACTTGCTTGCCCGTCTTGCAGCTGTACAACCGAAAAGTCTCATCTTCAGCTGCAGTCAACACCTGATCTCCCCGGTCATCGAATGTGATGGCAGTGATGTGTCGTGGCCCTTGGTGTGATCTAGCAACAGGTGTTGATGGCGGTGTCGGTTCAACTGCTCCCTTGAAGATTTTCGCGGGCTTCAACTTTGTCTGGAGAAGACCTGTCAGTGCACGCACACAGAGCCATATTCTTGGCTTACCATCAACGCATTTGAGAGCGGAATCGTCGCTGGTGGAGGTGCTGTTGCATTGCCATTAGAGGTCGTTGGTGGAGGCGGCATTGAGAGGTTCGTCAAAGATCACTTTGGGCGTCTGAGTTTCAATACTGTTTTTGCCGGCTACTCCCCTCAACTTGAAGGATGTCTGAGGACGAAACTGCGAAACTATGGAAGGTCAATCGGACGATCCATGAACTTGTAAAAGATAGGGTGCGATATCATGCTTTTTGGTGTATTGGTTCGTTTTTAAGAAGTCATTGGCAGGGGTACCAAGTCTCGGACGATGAGATCAATATGGACCTGACCACATTCAGGTCACACTATGCAAACAGTGGAGGCAGCGTTGAGTCAGTTGCAGTTGCTATGCAGCACTGTGCACTTGCAGATATTGACCTGCATTTCCAGTCGAAACCAACTCAATTTCTTCACGAACTCCAGAGAAAATCCAACGGACCAGATTTTTATATTCTTTTCAGATGAGAAAAGCGTCGGTGTCAAAACAATGCGGAAGTTCGTCTATGTACGCCCCTTGTACCCGTTCGTCTGATGTAGGATGGACACACAGGCTATTGGGTATTCTCGAGGAGAAATCGATCATGCGGGGGATCATCATCTTTCCTGGCAACATGACGCCATCAGCGCGAAAAGTGCGATTTTGATTCTGTGTTCTTGCAGTAGCAACCTTACGCTTGCTTTTCAGGTAATTGCAGCGATGTCCCAACAATATCGACTTGAGGAGTTCTCAGAAGCTGACTTACTCGTCAATATCACGCATCACACACTGGTCCCGCGACACGAGGTGTTGACTGTTGAACAGAAAAAACAACTTCTTGAAAAATAGTGTGTTATATCCTTAGAATGACTTGACGTGTTCTTACATTGCGATCCGCTCAGTCGGCTGAAGGAGACTCAGCTTCCTCGAATACAACTGGCCGACCCCGTGGCACGATACTACGGACTTCGGAGAGGCCAAGTCGTCAAAATCACTCGTCCAAGTGAAACTAGCGGTCGATACGCCAGTTATCGTATATGCTTCTAGAGAATTATGTGATGGTTTGCATAGGTTTTCCATTATCATATTCACATGTATACTAGCACCAGAACGCGAAACAGTTCACGCGAAGGTACAAGATATTTATCGCATTCACCTCCGACAGGCCCGTAATAAGATAACTACCTCGCAGGAGCGACGTTCCCGCATTCCTTACACTTCCTCAATTCTTCAGTCGACATCCAGCGCTGGATAACGGGCTTCAATTGCGTTCCGAGGTCGGTGACGTGGAAGGTCTCCTTGTGAATGATGGTTGGCTTAGTATGGGAAGGATCACGACAGTACCACTGCAGGGAGTCTGAGTGCGGAGAGAAGTGTCAAGACACATTATCTGGTGCAGTAGGAATCTGTACGCACCATGAGATGCGTCTGGACGAGCAGCCTCAATAACAATTCCGATCGTATCGGCGAAGCGAACTGGGTTGTGGGGTGTGTTGGCTAACACGATTTTGGTAAAATCGATTCACGTAACAATGAAGTCTTCAACACACCTGGCAGTAAAAACATCTCTCCCTCCTCGATCCTGATATCCTTGAACTCATCCCCATCTACCACTCTAAGCAGCATGCCACCCTTGTACTGATAGAACCATTCCTAAAATGAAGTCGGACAATTTCTTATCTTAGCGATCTTAGAGACGCACTTCGGTCTCGTTCACATGATAATCGTTTCTCTCATTGGGACCGCCTACAGCCATCACGGTGAAGTCCTTTTGCCGGTATAGGCAGAAGTTGTTCACAGGAGGCTTGAGTAGGTGCTGGTTTTGGTCAAGCCAGCGCGGGAAGTTGATAGGTGGAAGGAGAGGCATCGCAGGAAGTGTTCAAGGTCTGGTACTGAGAGAAGCGTGAGCTTACAACGACGAAATCGGATGCATGCGATGACCAGCGCGGTGTGGAAATTATCGGACTACAAATGGACCAAGTCACCTCCCAGCTAACGGTAGCAATCGGAGTCAAGGATGCAACCACCTACTACCAGCCCGAGTCGGGCTCAAGGACAACGTTCGCTTGCAAAGCTTGCCACGGCCTGGTTACTGCATCTATACTTTCGACTTTTTTTATTCATTTCTGTAGCTATAGGTCTCTGCTTTGCTGTTTCCAACACAAGTCATCAAGCTCAGCTTCAAACTAGTACTACCCCGCGAGAGGAAGTGTAATAGCCACCTTTGCCTTTGCTGTTCTTAAAACAAGCTCAGTTTCAAGTAACCCCCGTCAATGGCATGGCCGGGTCTCCCGAGGGGAAGCAGCCAGCGACCCAATTATACTGGTCACATCAGCTTGGGCCTGGTGAGTAGTATTTTGCGCGTGCTCTAGATTTTTTATCAAACAACTTGAAACATTGATTAGGTTAGAGAAGAAGGCAAGTAATTGTCCCTGCCATACAACGTTCATGATTTGGCGCGCGGGACTAGTGCCATTTCAGAGTATCTCTCATTGCTGGAAATGCAGTGGGTCTTTGTCCTGCGGATCATACAACGCTCGTGATTTGGCGGGGCTAGTGCCATTTCAAAGTATCTCTTATTGCCGCTGGAAATGCAGTGGGTCTTCGACCTGCGGATAAGGTCCAGAAACCTGCTCCTTCGATTACTCTCGGGTAGCGCTCAGATTAAGACGTCCGTTGCAAACGGCGAGGCCTGCAGAGATATCAAAGGCGCCTCAGACGAAAACGGGGCAGAATGAATCAGTAGTACGTTTGCCGTGATTGTTACTTTGCTGATTTAATCACGGGTCTTGGAGGCTTGTTTCTTATGTGGATTCCTGCTCTCACAGTTATCCGCGAGTCCCGAAAGTTAGTTCGCGACTTGATTCTAGAACTCGTTCCGTGGATCCGGTTATTTTGAGTTCATGCTGGTAATCGAACCAGATGAACTGGAAATGAATTTGATAAGGAGTTGATAGTTTTTATGAAAATATTCATATCACAGGTAACAGTACTATTTTTCGCTTGGATCCCTCGATACCCCTTACTCAATTTGAAAGTGGTGTAATGACTGATCAGCTCTACAGTTAGGAAATCGAACATACTATTGACTACCTTCACAAGTCTCATCATGCATAAGTGCACTTGTACATGGTGCACGATTGTCACTATCATGCGTAGTGTTCACCCTGTAGTCGTAATCGATTTCAGGAGATCATCACGCAAGATAGATGGTAGATTGGCTCTCTCGAACAACAATTTGCGAACTTTGTCGAAATGTGTTCGGTCGTATAGTTTGGAACGATATAGGTGTAGTATTTTGGCTCTGTTTGAATTTGCTTTTGATCATCATCTGTAGAGTCCCCGATGACTGCGGGATGAGCTTAGCTTTTCCAGTGACTGGCGCTTACAGTTTGTGCGCGATTGCCGGAATAAACTTTCCATTTACCCCACTTGTCTTGTCCTCACTCTGCTGTAAGTGACGATGCAGTGACTGTCATTCCAGCTATAGCAGCTGGATGACATTATCATTGTCACATGTTCAATGATGCACCAAAATGATCCTCACAGTTGTCTACGCCACTAAAATTATAATCCAGGCAAGCCGCAGGATACCTGAAACCTGCTTCAAGCCTCGCCAGGTTTGGTCTGGCTTGTGTTTATCCGGCTATCATGATACTGGATGGATTGCTCAAGGTATGTAAGGCTGACAAAAATCAGTGATAGTACCGCCTGATTATTTCTTTTGACGAAAGAATTCAAAGTCTTGCCTGAAGGCGGTACTACAAGTGGGTATAAGTACGTCTATGATCACTGCTGGCTTCACAACATTAACATGTCTTCTACAGTCGTCCAGTACACTCTTCCTGACCTCTTCTCTCTCTGTCCCTTCGACTTCAGTAAACCTAGTCCTTACTTACAGGAGTGCAGTGCAGAGAGCAGGGAGTGGGTCGCTCGCTTCAATGTTCTCAACGAGAAACACCACGCTATCCTGGAGAAGAGTCAGTCTGGGCTTCTCTGTGCTCTCACATACCCATACGCAGGACGCGAAGGATTTAAAACAACCTGCGACTTCATCAACTTGTTGTTCGTCCTGGATCATGCCAGCGACGACATGAACAGCAAGGATGCGAATGATGCATGCGAGGTCTTTTATGAAGTCATGGCTGATCCAGACTTCAAGCATGAGTCTAACTTGGCCAAAATCACTCTCGAGTATGTGTGATCTAGGCTTGCGCGTTGTGCATCTTACTAATAAGATTGGTTTCAGTTTTCGTCAAGCCATCATCCGTTCCGCGAAGCCGCAGTGCTTCAAACACTTCTTGACCAATCTGAAGAGATATACCAAAGCCGTTGCGCAGGAAGCGGAACTCAGAGAAACAGGAGAAATTCTCGATCTCATGAATTTCGTCCCTCTTCGTCGTGAAAACAGCGCTGTGAGGTGTTGTTTCGCCTTCATAGAATATAACCTCGGCATCGAATTATCTGATGCAGTCTTCAATAATCCCATCTTTCAAAGTGTTTACTTTGCGGCTGTTGACATGGTGTGCTGGGTAAACGTGCGTACCTCCACAACTTTCTTGAAACCCAAAATCGGGAACTAACTGAGAGCAGGACCTCTTGTCATACAACGTCGAGCAGGCCATGGGCCACAATAGTAACAATATTGTTACTGTTCTGATGCAGGAGAAAAACGCAAGCATTCAAGAGGCAGCGGACTGCATCGGAATTGTATTTGAACAGCTCATAACTCGCTTCCTGAAGGACAAGTCTCGTTTGCCGTCCTGGGGCGCGGATATTGACCGTGACGTTGCGCTCTACGTCGAAGGTCTTACACGTTGGGTTAGTGGAAGCTTGGTCTGGTCGTTCCAGAGTTCCAGATACTTTGGAACTGCCAATAATATTGCCCTCCTCACTCGGTTGGTGACCTTGTATCCCAAGGATGATGAGCAAATGTGAAAAGGTTGTTGAATGAAGGTGACAGACGGGTAGATATGCTTTAGCACAGTACTTGCGGACAAAAAAAATAGACTGAGCCTCATCTCTAATTCTGATAGGGATGTTGAGCTTTGCATTAGACTTTTTACTTCTGTCGACGTAGATTTCTCCCTAGTGTTGAAGGCCATGACCTCGAACATGAAGATTGATTTACTCATCAGGCAAGCATTTGCCGACGTGAATAATTGCACGTGAGAGGAACAAATCAGACCTGTACTTACAATTCACCCCGTATCAAACCGTCACTGAAAACGGGAAACTGTCGACAATAATCATCTGGCGCCCGCAAAAGCTTGTACAGGAAGTACAGGGAGGTGTAGATCCGTGGTCGGGCAGAAGGGGAGGAAAATCAGCGCGCACTGCCAATAAGGTGTATTATATTAAGTGGCGAGTCGGGTACACCGCGTGCCCCGAAAGTAGCATACAATGCTAGTACGAAGCACTCCAGAAAACAACCAGAAAACGCGCAAGCTTTAAGTGATTGATGATGAGATTTTGACTATTCAGAATCGAAATATGGACCTCGACGCAAGCTGAGAGTTGATCGCAGCTAACAAACAGCTACCAAGCCTTGAAATCTTGAAAATTAGGTAGGCTGGACCTGGCCGAGCAGTGCTAGTGCTAGTGAGGAGCGGAACGTATGAGGAAAGTCAAAGCAACTACAAAGGGAAAGCGTCACATGGTGCCGGTTCCTTCCGTGACGGTGTCGATCACCATGATTGCGCACAAAGGATCGTTATCATCTACAACTTACTCGTCTCTCTAGTGATCTTATCACTGAATTCCTGCAGAACATCAAAGGAAGATAATATTACGAAAAAGCTACAGCGCGTGTTAACAAAGGGACGTGGTACTAGTAAGTGCACAAAGCAAAGAGTCGATAAGCATGGAGTCTGAAGTTTCGCCTTTGACACTCACCCGGCCCACAGTATATAAGTTACATCCTCGCTCCACTATTTTCCTCGTCGCGGCGCAGGGCCGGTACGCCAATTACCTCGCCCCTCTTTCTGGGCGGTCGTTATACAAACGCATGCTCGACGCTAGAATTTGTGGTGAATACAGTGTTTGCTCCCATCGGCAAGGATTGGCTTACTACTGAATTCCATTATCGCGTCCTCATCCTCTTCCTCATCTGAATCTCCCTCCCAATATTCGCCGCTCACCCCAAGAGCGCTGGCAACTTGTTCTGGATCCGACGAAGTAACACAGTCTTCTCCCATGGCTAGTTTTTCATTCTGTGAAATTTAGTTGGCTGCTCATTCCATTGATAGACGAAATTAGCTCACTTCTAGTCTGAGGATACCTCGGCATAAGTCCCGGTGCCTATCCCAGAGTCCAGGGTAGTACCTGTAGCGGTTGTCAAGGCAGATGACCCCGCCACATCCCCGGCACTTGACGGATTTAGGCCGTACATCGTCGGTGTACTCATCGTTCTCCAAATATTCTTTCCGCTCACCCTCATTTCTATTCCGCTTGCTTTTTCTCCCAGTCCGCTTGCTGTGGCCCGCGATGACGAAGTTATTGTGGTGACTGTCATCTGAACCCAAGCTCTCAGGCGCGAGCTGTGGAGGGCTCGGCATTTTCGGTGTGCTGTAGGTGTTGGAGGGGGGATATGAAAATTCAAGCCCTCGAATGCCGCCTTTGCACACGAGATAGTGCTCATTGACTGCACGGTTGACCGTGGGCCAGTCAGTTGCACCACTGTAGACAAAAACGGTGGCGCATCCGTGCCTGCCGCAATTTGACGTGTGGGTGAGGGCGGCCGTTTGGTCTGTGGTGTTGTGATGACTGGCGACGCAGTCATCGTCTGTCGAGTACATGGTGTCTGAGGGACTGATTGATCTTTGCATTTTTCTGTAGTGGAAAAGCCTTTCAGATGTAGATGAGGGAGTTGTTGCAGTGGCGTGAAGTTTTTCTTTCTTTTAAGGCCTGCCTCGGAGTTGTATTGTTCATTCTCAATTCTCAAATGCACGTGGTTTTTACTTCTCGTTTTTATTTCCGTCCATTGAGTACTCTGTCTGACAGTACTGACTGGTTCAAGGGGGCCTCTACAATACCTGATTTCACAAATGCCCCAGCACGTTGATGCTGGCATTTTCGTCTTCCTTACGGTTCACACTCCTGCATTCTATTCCTCCCCACCTCTGTGCACTTTGACGCTCATACACAATCAAAACCCCATTTTCCCTGATACATCAAAATTTGGAGCGGAGGTTATATTACGGAGTTCTTGAACTTGGTTGCTCAATTGTCCCTCCTGTGCGCCATTAAACTCATGTGATCTATCAGTGATAAGTTATTTCATCCGCATGATTTCTTGTGGGTGTTTACCTGGAGTTGTCATCATCAAATTGTGGCCTCGTCAGAGGCTGGCTTTACTGTTGGACTGCTCCAATGTCGTCTGTGATACTTAACGCATTTTCTAAATCCCATCGATATCGTGGCCTCGTACCATTGACGTTACTAAATCCCCGTAGAATGCCAGAGTCTAGCTTGCCTGTCACTGGTCAAAATTGAAATGACCTCATTCTGCAACGTCACGGAATTCGGATGTCTCACAATTACTCTCGATGAAGGTCATATAAGGCTGTTGTTTGACTTAACTAACAGGTTTCTCATTTCCACTTGTTTCGACCTCCAACTTAACCTTTGTGGTATTCGTTAGGGCGACACCACAACACTGATACGATCCGGCAAGACACGAGCCTGCGACTTGGGCAACCCGCACTTGCTCTCACGAGGTTATGCCTGGGTTCGAGCGAGAGGACTGTCTAACTTTTCAACGGGCATGTATCATGGCTGCCTTTGGTATCCTTTTTTCATCCGATTGCGCTATGGAATCGACATAATCTACCCGATCTTCAATCAATACATGACTTCGATGGAATATTAGGATTCAGTTACACCAAGGTTGCGCTTTTGATCGATGTATCGCGCCCTGCGGCCGGTCCTGGAACCCTTGTTGTTTGGCTGTATCTTATGGACTCGATGGAGCTCACATCGATCTCCTAGTCGATCTCTGCTTCTCTCATTTTACTTCGACGATCTCGCTTACTCGGAGTCCGACGATCTCTAGGATTTTGCCACACCTTTAAATTCGAAGTTGGCGCTCACAAGTTCTCTTTGGGCCCGTGTCCTTTGGTTATCTTCTACATCACCCTTCTTTTGACTCGTTCGATGGGGCAAAGATAACTGGCAGATCCCAAAACGCCTAAAACGCCAAGCTCGAGTTCACTTGCTATCATTTTTCGGGTTTTCTCCGAAATTTCCGTACCTGCTTTTCTAGATCCCAATTGTTATGCGCCAATTCGACCACCAGAGCCGATTTCCTCCTTCGATGGACATCTTATTGGGAGCGACAGTATTCGTCTTTCATTGGATCTGTTGCTGGAACTAAACGTCATTTTCAAAGCTTGAACAATATGCTGCTTTCATAGCCGATCACCAGGCCTCCCGTAACATTTTCTTGGAGTGACCGTGTTTTGCACTGGCATAATGTGGTTGGAACATTTTCTGTTGTGCTGCCATAGTTCTACTATGAACGTCCGTTCAGACATTTAGTGTCGAAAGATTCTGTACGGTCCCCGCAACTGACATTCCAGCTGCAGTGCCCGTTTGTATAATAGAATGGCTCCTGGCGCGATGAACACCATCACGTCTATGGACCTTTTTTTGAAATATGGTAAGCTCTTCCCCGCATACTGCTCGTTCTTTGTTATGGCACTCTGGCGTGTTTGGCGGAAACACTATTATCATAGACTCAGATCCACGTATACATATTGCCGCTGAGTCTTACTGATCAACAGGACGTTAGTGATACTTTGTCGAAGAATGGGTGTTTTCATTCACATAGTGACGGCACTTGCACGCGGAGATGCTCCTACAACCTTTGTATTGTATGATTCTCACCACGACATGATCACATACCATCGTACAACACACTATGATTATCAAGCTCAAAGTTTCGGCTGAGTGGAGGTGGTATCTGTTCATCTGCTCGAAGTATTTCTGGCTGCAACAATTACTATCGGACACATCTAAGAAACATTAACTCGCTGAAATAATTTCATTTGTGAGCTGCTACAAGCAACATAAGTATGAGTTTCAACATGAATCTGCAGAGCTAACTCGAAAGTTGGTATGAGAAGGAAGTTCTGCTCGCTGATCCATGTATCGCTTCTGGTCAGGCTAAGCAATTCGTAATCTCAGAAACTAAATCACCGACCCAAAGTACAACTGATGCGAGTGATACCATTGCGACATAGTAAAGCGAGTAGATCAGAGATGTCAATTGATATCCCATCCTGACAAAGGGCAGTGTTGGTGACGAAAGAAAATGGTCGTTCATACTTGAGTAGGACGTTTCCAAAGTTCCGTGGCGCCTAGCTTTGCACTGGGAGTCGACGCTGCAGTAAAGAGTGCTTAGAGGCTGATGATCAAGGATATATTATTGTAACCGACATAGAACTTACCCGTTCGCGCACCCTCAGACCTGCCTTCGACACGATAGACTTCGTTCTTCCTTGACACACACGGGAATGTCTGCCTCGCATGGGTTATGGGGGAAATGCCGTCAATGATGGTGAAAGCGAGATAAAATTAGGGTGAAAGTCTGCTGCGGGGTGAGGTGAAGCAGGCTGCAGATCTAGAAGGAAGTGCGTTTGAGTGTGGGTGCCTGTAAATCTTGACTCTAGGCTGCTAACAGAGAACACATCGTTGGTTCTAATCCGTCGTTATAAAACCAAAAGTACGAAATAAATACTCACTGCGTGTCTCCCCTCATAGAGGCCGCACGAGATAAACGAGACCGTTCTCATCGTCACACGAATACGGCAAGCCTTCTGAGTGCAGTGTTTCTGACGGTAACGGCAAGGTCGGAGTTTAAAGATCCATTTGAACTCGCCCTCGCGCATATTGCACTGGCAGTACTAGTGCCTTTGCAAACATCGCCGACTTATCCGTCTCGAGTCTCGACTACGTTCAATGTTTACAGGAACTGTTCGAAAAATTTGTTAGCGCTCCCAAGGTGTGATATCAGACGGTTTACCCACTATTCTATCCATGTGATAGTCCAGCACATGCAGCGGCCAGCCTTACAAGTTGGTGCACTGAAGGAATTTTACATCTAGCCCTCACGAACAAGGACTTTACGAGTCGCTGAAACACGCATTTGATTCCTGGTTAGCCACCGATACTATCTTAGGACACCACATTTATACACGAACATAATGAAGCCCACCAGGAGCGCCCTCGAATTTATCTTCAACCCCTTGTGCTCCATCCCCAGACTCCATCCTTGCGAATTTTGACTGTGTCTCGTTTTCATCGAGTATCGGGACGTGGATAACGCTGTGTTTTGGAAGCAACACTTTAATTATCCCCAAGGTTGATCGCTACGTTGAATTTTCGTAAGGAAGGATTGATGCTGACTCAGTGAGGTAGGCATCTGCAAGGCAGTTGAAACCATACTCAACTTATCAAACCAAGACAGGATCGCCCCATTCGCTTGAACTTTGATGTCGACGCGCTCGATTCGAACGTTGGGAATAACTTGAGGACTCTGGTGAGTACATTGTTGCCAGTGCCTTTTTTTTTGGTGGGATGAAGTCATTCGTCTCGCTTTTGGTCACTGGCGACCCAGTGCACGCTGAAAAACCCTCTGTTTGTGATGGTTTTTGAAGGTGCGAACATACACGTGAAAATGTGTATCATTCACCATGCAACCTGAGTCGTAATCTGACCTTGGAAGCATGTAAAACATGCGCCACATGCGAAGAAGTACTGTGCATGTCTTGGTTTCACTTGGGATATTGACGCTTTGATGCTTTGATACATGGTAGGCCTTCGGTAGACAGACAATCTGTGAGTGCACAGATTTATTTTTGCCAATCCAAAATGACAAGTTAAGGCCCAGCACTAACCAGTATTCCGCAGGTACGCAGCGGCCTTGCAGGATACTACATCTGCGAGGCGAATTGTGAGACTGGAATACTCGTTGCACTTGACTTGACTTGGCGTCTCTTACTTTCGCTATCCTGTGTAGGGAGAGAGGGACGCATGAGTTGCCAGGGTGCAACGATCACATGCGATTTCGTTGTGGACTGTTCCCGGCAACCTGGAGACGCGGCCTTCTAATGGTGGTTAGCCATATATCATATCGTTAGTATCAATAACTATGTGACTTCCTATTCGATGTGTTTATATTAATGGATTCTGTCGATAGATCTCGATTATGCCATTTGGAATGACAATACTAAGTCTGTCGGTAACACCTTGAGAACTCACTACTAAACAAGCGCGTCGGGTTCGACGTTTGTGACAAACGATCTTTTTCTCGACCTCATTGAACATATCTACAGCCATGTCGAGGAATGTCCGAGTGGCAAGCGTGTCGTACTATCGTCCATGGACAGAATCAAGGTTAGTGGACGTATTCCTTTGTAAATGTGGTCTGACTAATAATTTGTGGACCACAACACTTTATCCACAGCTAGCGGTTTAAATACTGCAACTTGTGTTTCTTTCCTCTGTCACACCTTGCCCTCTTCGTCTCATCTAACTTGTGCACTGAGTTGCTCATTCACACCTCACCTTCTGTCGCTCATCTTGTCCTGCTAAAGGCTAGAGCATAACCTCATCCACATCCCATATTAAGCATTCTAGATACTCGAATATGTACCAACAGTCAGATCAAACGGGCCAATGGCCAATCCCAGGCCCACCTCAGTATGGACAAAATGCTTACCCTTACCCTCAAAGCGCCGTCAAGCGTGGAAAGCGCAAAGCAATGGACTCGGATGATGCTCCTCCATCGAAGAGGCAAGCAATTCAGCCTCGCGATGACAGTAACCAACACCACGGTCTGGGACAGCAAGTTCCAGCACCACCTTTCTATCCCGTGACATTCCCGTTGGTACAAACATACCACCCACACACCCAACAAGGGCTGTGGCAACAAACACCAGCTGAGGAAAGCGCTGTTAAGCGTGGAAAGCGCAAGGCAGTGGAGTTGGATGATACTCGCGTTCAAAATTTCGTGCGTGCATTTTATGTGCATTTCTCCTTCTCATGCTGACGGTTGTTTCATCAGAATATCATCCCAATCAATGGTAGTATAAGTCGCGGGGAGTCTTCAAACATAGGTGGGTCTTCTTCCAAGACCCAGGAAGAGGCTGTCGCTCAAGTACCTTGCGAAGCTTCGACTTCAAAAAAGACATTAGAATTTTTTGCCGACAGTTTTTAAGACTATGATCGGACTTCGAGCGGGCCGTTGGAAGAACCAGTCAATAGTCTTGATCAAGCCGAATTGACCTGGGCCGAGCAGGTGAAAGAGTTTTTCGATATCATTCAAGCTGCCGATGTGGCTTCGGGCGAGTTGGAAGTTGTCAACGGTAGTTGATGAGGAAGTTGATCTGAATACCAGCTGGAGGTCTTGCAAGACTTGTACCATTACACATCACAGTCAGAGAAAGGTTTTCATCATATGAATTCATTAGCTGGATCTGGTCTCGTATTCATGATCAAACGCATTGTCTTTGTGCGATAGCGAGGCATGTCGAAGTTCTTGTCATGAAACCTATATATATTCTATGACCGTGTATGCCTGTAGTAAAGTCTAACCGGGACTTATTAATATTATGAGTAAATTGCTGCGAGTTAGAATTATTGCTAGTCAGACGTGTCCCCCTTACCGCGGACCGAGCTCCCTTCCGATCAGATCATGCCCGCAGACACGTCTACTTATTCTTAACAATCTGAGTGAAAACAGAAAAGGAGTTAGGGAAACAATGAATAGTCAGAGAAGAGATCAAGCAAATGTCGATCATGGTTCCAATAACTGATGGCTGGAATATTCGCATACCATCGTATAACACACTATGATTATCAAGCTCAAAGCTCAAAGTTTCGGCTGAGTGGAAGTGGTGTTTGTTCCCCTGCTCGTCCGGTCACCAGTGATCTATCGATCAGATACCACGTCTTTGCCATCATGTAATTAAGTACTTCTGGCTGCAAAACCACATGCATAGAATACATATATATAAATTGTGTCTCGCTGAAATCATTTCATTTGTGAGCTGCTACAAGAAAGTTCTCCTCCATATCCACAGAGTTTGAGAAGACAAGTGTACAGCTAGTTGCCCTCAAACCTTTGAAAAAAGAACAATAAATATTGAGACCCGTAGGTCTACCACTCCGGGAAAGCGTGTCATCCTTGTGCAGGGGCCATGCTAATCTTCTCTGTATCGTTCCAATTTTTCGTATGTCACCCCGAAGGGGACACTGAATTGTAGTCAGGCAAGAGGTTGGTCAACAGACTTTTGCATTTGCAAGGGACGGCGGGGTTCGATGATGACTTGAAATGGAAGGTGAGATATTCCAAAAGGCTGCTCCCGTCAACAAATAACAACAAGCCTCATGCTCTGGACGTTCCAGATCCATACCTTGCTCAGCGCTCAGCTGGTTTCAAGGACCGCCGACGCAGCTGGTAGTGCCGTCGCGCTTGGCGTCCGCCTCTCCTTCCTTGGTCAAAAGAGGATACTTGGTAAATGTGATCCAAACTTAGAAGGTATGTCCTTGTCGTGCAAGGTGCGCCCTTATGTCCCTTTGGTTGGCTACCTCGACTCGTTTGATGAGCAGCTCTACTCTATCCAACAATAGATTCAAGTACGAGAAGGTGAAGGGCAATGAATAACCAAGTCAAGACATTAGCGAGCCGCGGTGATCTGAATGGAAATAAATGTTCACACAAATCTAGGCTGAATGCGACGCATGCCAATAACCATGAAGTGTTGATAGGATGGCACGTTCGAGTCTCTGTCATATTACTCTCCTTCAATATTCACATTGGTTGGTCACCTACACGTTTGAGTGCATTTTCTTGTGGCCCACATCAATGCATGTCTTTGCGCAATTGAAACCATCGCTACAGCATCGATCATACAACAACATTCTATACATACACTCATCGTACTCATAAATAACATATATCTATGCATACATCGATTCACTTTCAAACAAACAGCCATCGTCCCAAATTATCTGCCCACGCCGTGAGATCTGCCGTCGCCTTACCAGCAAAAGTATCGCACAACAATTCTATAGCTCCAGCACTGGCCTCGCCTTCACGGGGTGTTTCGGGGGGCGTTGCCAGCAGTTGAGGCTGGTTGTACGGTGAGAGAATACCGAGACCACTTCCTCCGACTGACGTGTAGTAGGGCACGAAGCTGTCCGTGGATAATGCTGCCATCAGTTCGCGAAGACGGGATTCCGAGAGGTCTTGAGAGCGATCCAGTGAGTGGGAGATCAAGCATGTGTAGAGAAATACTTACCATCAGGGACAAGCGTTACTGCACAACCTCCACCTCCAGCACCAGTGAGTTTTGTACTGAGTCCATATTGAGGGGAGGCAGTCTTGGAGCGGATGGCTTCGAGAGATGGATGTGATACCCCAAGTTTTACAAGGTAGCCATGGTTCTCGTCAATAAGAGCCTGAAAGAGTATATTTCCTGAGCGTTCTCGAAACAAACAAAAAATATGAACGTACAGATAGAGCTGATAGCAGCGTTTGTCGTGATAATTGGGGATCGGCAAGCGCACGCTGCGCCTCGTCGCTTATGTACTGTATTGCATTGAGCAGCCCATCAACAAACTCGGGCTCTTGCTCCTTCAATGCAGCCACGCCAGCCACAAGCTGCTTTGTGTTCCTCGGTACCCTCGAGTCCGTCAAGAGGAATTTGAGAGACTTAAAGCTGCAATTAGAATTCAAATCAGCAATCCACCCAAAAAAAAATCTGACAGTACTAAACATACCCCTGAATAGGGATCATCCCCGCTTTTCTGCCGAATCCTGGTCTGGTGTACGAAAGTGCGCCACCAAACACCGCAACAGAGTTGTCTACACCACTGGGGTTGCCGTGCAAGATTTTCTCGCTTACGAATGCCCATCGGTTGACCTCTTCGGCAAATGCTGGCGGTATTGCGCGCCGACCCTCATGAGAGACATGGATGTGATCGTTGGTAGTAGGGGCAGGCTGTGCCGGGAGCTGGATGCGGGAGTACAAAAGTAATAGAGCGGTGGCTGCGCAGGCGGAGAATGATGCGGAGGAACCGAGACCTGCACCGACAGGAAGCGTGGCACGAGCGGAGAAGTTAACGGAAGGTCTAATAGCTTTTGATGAATTATTGGACAAAATTTGGGGAAGCAAAGGGCTCACCTTTTCCCACCATGTGCCATAATCATGTACATGTACAGGAACGCAATACACGCCTGTCGTGCACTTGGCTTTGCAATAACTTCGGGTGACAACGCACGAGTAGTGATCGCATCGACGAGCTTCTGATCCAGAGTGTCAGGGTGGAAGTCACCGACTCGCACGGAAGTGACTGCGTCCCAAGGAAGATCATCCACTCCCCATTCTTCCGTGAAACCATCAATATCAATGAAGTGCACGCTGACTTTGCCATCGTGACGAGGGGTTGTAATGCCATAGCACCGAAGATCCACGCTTGCAGCCACTGCTGTCTAAAACAGCTGTTAATGCGCGCAGAGCAGAGATGCAAGGGCAAACTCACGACACCGTGCACGACAGCATGTTCACCGAAAAGAATGACTTTTCCAGGTGCGCTGACGAACCATTCTCTGTCTTCATTGCGCTCTGTCGTCAATGCCGCAGACTCGTTGAACGCAAGTTTCTGGACGGCACGGGAGATCGCAGTGCCCTCTGAAGGGATGGTCCGAACATAGCGTTGGTGCGAGTCCCCGCCTGCAGTGAGAGTGATCGCGCCAGCCTCCAGAAGAGCACGTTCGAGATCGTCGAGAAGGTCAGCTGGGTCTTCAATACCAACGCATAGTCGGATCAGGTCTTCCGGCAGGCCCCGTGCAGCGCGGGTAGCAGGATCAATAGACGCGTGCCTAAGGAACCATCAAACCATCAATAAAATGATCGAGAAAACGAGACAGAAGTAACATACGACATGACGCATGGCATACTGATTAGCGAATTGACACAACCAAAGCTGACACTAATGCCC
Organism: Suillus luteus UH-Slu-Lm8-n1; assembly: GCA_000827255.1. Lineage (NCBI taxonomy): Eukaryota > Fungi > Basidiomycota > Agaricomycetes > Boletales > Suillaceae > Suillus > Suillus luteus. Next base: position 135,296 of record KN835147.1, read on the forward strand.
CATAAACGTGTCGCGCCGACGATGCGCTCACTAAGAGCCTTGTCACCAGTAGTGAAACTGAGGACGGCACCATACCCATCTGCAATTCTCTCATGTACATCACGGTTGGGGTGCTCTGCGAGGCCGGGGTAGTGGACTTTGAAACCAAGACGGTCAAGCATCTGAGCGACGAGCATGGTAGTAGCCTGCTGACGATCCATACGAATGGCAAGGGTCTTTGATCCTCGTAGAAGGAGGAAACAGTCAAATGGAGTGAGTGCATTGCCAGCAGCATTGATCATGAATCCCATTTGCTAATTAAGATATAAGAAAAGGGGCACAAGAGCAGAGAGCGGATTGCATACCTTGGCAAGGTCATCCCTATTGCAGGTAATTACACCGGCCATAAGGTCATGATGCCCGCTGAGATATTTGGTAGCGCTATCGTACACGATATCTGCGCCATGCTCGAGAGGGCGCTGCAAGTAGGGACTCATCATGGTGTTGTCGACCACGATGACGGCATTGGGGGCGCGTTCCTTGATGTCGGCAGCTATGCGGGCAAGATCAACAATTTTGAGCAGAGGGTTAGTTGGGCTCTCGAGAAGAACCATAGCAGTCTTTTCAGGATTGATATAAGGAAGAAGAGTGTCAGGTTTGGTGGTGTCTACATGATGTACGGCGACGCCGCCGTGTGTCTTGAGATAACCAAGGATGCGGTTAGTACCACCGTAAAGATCATCTCCTGCGATGACTTCATCGCCAGGCTTGAGTATGCGCAAGATAGTGTCCAGCGCGGCCATTCCAGAAGACACGACAAAAGCATGAGCAGCAGATGATATCTTAGCAAGATGATGTTCTATAGAGCACATTAAGGCTATTAGTGAACACACGATGAGATGGCACCAACCTAAATGACTGCGCGTTGGATTTCCACTGCGAGTGTAATCATACTGTCCATCGACACCTTTAAAAGTGGCAGTTTGGTATATTGGTACAGAGCTGGAACCATATTGATCCTTCTGAGAAGGATTCTCCACTGTAGCACAGAGGGTCGAAAATCGATAAGGCTGGCGAGGCCTGCAAGGAGTTTCTGGCTCTGGTGTTGGAAGGTCTTGTGCAAATGTTTTGGGACTGGTCGAAGCCATCGTTGAAATGGGTCAAGGAGGGAGAAGTAAGTGACAAACGACCAGCTGGCTCTGGCTATAAGCGTATGACACGATCTAATGAGACCACTTTCATCACGTGCCTCCTAGATTATCCTTATTCGGTACCGAATAACTACCAAATTCATCATTTTCAGCATTATTGACGAGCATCCTTTCTATATAAGGAATTTACTTCTGGATGGCGTGCTTAAGACTTTTTCTTGCTCCTGTTATCAGCCGACTTTCATGGCGCCAAAGAGAGCAAGAGAGCAAGGTATGCTTTGCTGTCTCATCGAGATTCATTCAGTTTTCATGCTACTAAAGCTCCAAGACACGTCAATGCCACGAAGCAAACACTTCCTCCAGACGTGATTACAAAACGGACGAAACGCCATCTTGAAGAGCTTGAGGTGACACTTCAAATTCCCTCATCATCATCATCTTTTAACACCCCACAGCGTTCCAATTACACAGAGCCTTCGATCACCCTTGACAATGACGACGAGGGAGTCATAAGTGGAAAGAATCGCGTCCGCCAGATCGTTTCTGATAAACGTCACTTGAACGACCCTAGTGTGAAGAAGAAAAAATCGTCCATGAAAGTACGAACTGCCCTCCTATATCGCAAGAATCTCGCAACTCTCATCGAGGAATCGGTCAGTTCATCTCCTTGGCTGACTCATCCTAAATACCAAAGGCATCCCCAGCGCATAGCAAATCTTCCAAGCCACGTTCCAACGTATTTAACAGCCGCTGCTCCTCCCCCTCAATTGCCCCCACGTCTTTTATGCTCCGTGTGCGGGTACAAGGGTGCATATAAATGCAAGAAATGCGCCATGCCATACTGTGACATGAACTGCGAGAGCATCCATAATGAAACACGTTGCGAACGTCGCGTCATCTGAGTCTCCCTATAGCAATCATGCTGTCGGTATTCATATACAACCTCCATCTATAGGTGAGCTGCCTCTGCCGTCGCCATTCGTTTCTCGACTCAGATTACAGGAAACTTAGGGCCACCACCCTGAACGTCTAAATAACCGGTCAACTTGGGTGTGAGATGCCCTTAAACCCAAATCCTGTTACATTGATTCGGCATTATTTGGATCAAACGGTTCTCTGTTGGCTTTGGCAGGCGTTGCGTCACTGACTTGTGAAGGACGTCAACCAGTGATTGTAATTTCTTGCTCTTTTCTCTTCAATCTGCATTTTCAATGGCGTTGTTTAGCACCGGAAGGCAGCAGATGGTGGTAGACTTATAACCGTCTATTGACTCACCAGGGTAACATGATTCATTACAGAGCGCTCTGTGCCATGTAGCACAATCCAACTTCACGCGAGAATTTGCAGCAGGACGAAGTTTAGCGTGCTTAACTCGTTATTGGTTTCTTGCATGTCCTCAGCATACGGTAACCGTTTGGCTAGTTCTGTTTCTCGCCCTGGGGGAAGACACCTTCACCAGCGTCACGCGACTGAACAGGTTTCACGGATACCAGTGACATGAAATGCAAGTGACGTATGCAACGACACTAGCGCATACTTGATCTCCTGAACTTAAATGGAGGATGTTTATTCAGACAACAATGAAATGCGCCGCATTCAATCGTAACACGTTGCGTTGACATAATACAGGTCTAAGTAATAACCAAGTCAAAGAAAATTGAAACATGCGATCAGTGAGTAGAAGAATGTAATGTTGGGGCGTGCTGTGTAAAAAAGCTCAACGAAAACAATTGTCGATGTCATCAGAGAAACGTGGATATCATGCGATCGTATGGTCATGCCATTAGGCGGTGTAATGTACGTACTTGAAGCAAGTCTGTAAATGGGAAAACAGATTTGCATGAGCGGTCACGAGAGCCCTATCTTGCGGAACATCTCTTCAAGTGTTTTGAATGCTACGGGCTTGACAAGACTGGTGCGAATAAGATGTTAATTAATGAAAGGTAGGAAAATTTAGCCATGCTTACTATCCGCTCATGCCAGCCTCGAATGCCTTGCGTTTGTCTTCGAGGGATGACATCCCAGTCAAAGCTAGGATGACGCTTGGCTGCCGACTTTCTCGAGCTTTTTCAAGCTGGCGAATCTCGACGGTGGCACCCAGCCCTGTGGAAAACGTGAGAACGATCTTTGAATGAGTCGGGCACTGAACACACCATCGAGTATGGGCATAGACAGATCAAGAAGAACGACACTGAATTCGAGTGATGAGCCAGTTGTAACCATGTAATGAATAAAGTCATACTCAAATGGTCCTTCAGATTCAAATGTGTCGACTCCCTGTCGACCATCGACTGCTTCGCGATATTCAAATCCCTTGTAAAAATTAGTAAGCCAATCGGGCTACCAGATTGATGACATTACCTTCTTCAATAACCACTTGATACTGGGAGATGAGTGCATCAGTCGCAGTAAACGTAGCGGACTCAAGTCACGCACAGTAAGTTTCGCAAGATATTGTTGTCTTCAACAACCAAAACTTTCGGACGAGGGCGATTTAAATCCAGAGTCCTGATTGACGACTCCAGGAGTATCCCATCCGTACCGATAGTTACCGTTGAATTTGACACGCTTGAGGATGTGCTTTCGGATTCAGCCTTCTCCGAAGAGGATGGCGATTCCTCGACATCCGGTGATGCAGGCATTTCAGGCGGGGAATTGGGAAATGCGGGAGGTGAGCGATTGTTGGAACTCCAATCAATGCTCGTCCGGCGATGCCGGTCTGGACTCGATAGATCGTCTGTAAGCATGGAGGAGTGCAGAGAGATGCTATCATCTGAGATCCCAGTTACAGAGCTGGCGAAGCTGGGTAAACGTTGTTGACGTCTTTGCTTGGCTCGAAGCAGTTGTTTCAGCGCAGCACGCAATCGGAATGGCCCTCCTGGTTTGTGAACGATGCGACAAAAACCACTCAAGTTCTCGTAGGAACTGCAAATCCCCATGACCCTCGGGCTACCTCTACTTGAAGACAAGATAATGAACGACCGACGGTAGTCCATTTTCTCAAGAGCGGTAACAACAGGCGACGAATCTTCGTTTATGATCACGATGTCGCTCAACTCACCTCCGTCAGTCTGCACTCTGAATCCCCACCAGTCCTGGAGGTACTTGCGAAGAACATCACTGAGCATCTGAACGCCTTTGCTCTTCTGCTTGAATCCGAGGAAGGTAACGGTGGGGGCAACACCATCAAATATAAAAGGAGTTTGGAGAGCACTCGCGCCATCTTCCAAAGTTTCTGCTTGGAAGGTGATCTTGATGTCGGTACCAACGTTTTCTTCGCTGGATACTTCCACTTTTCCGCCTACGCTTGGAGACTGGACAATGCTGTTGACAATCGCAAGGCCTAAACCTGTCCCAGCTTGTAGAGGGTTCTCCTGGGAAAAGGGATGAAACAAGTGATTCTGAATTCTTTGTCAGTAAACGATGACCATTGGTCTGGCAAAACCGCTACCTTCAGAAAATTTTGGCTTATTCCCTGTAACAAGTGTCAGCGTTGAACAAACTGCTGCATCCAGCTTGATACCTTTCCTGTATCACTGACACATAACTCTACCATGCAAGGCTCTTCATTTGGCGCAGATACTTGGCGTAAAGATACGTGAACGTAACCGTCCTGTACAGTCGTCAGGAATCCCTCATAAAAGGCATTTAATCATACTCACGGTCGTAAACTTCAGGCTGTTTCCAAAAAGATTCATCAACACCCTTCGAATACCACCTTTGTCGCACTTCAAAATCCATCCCTGCACGAAAGTCAGCGGTAAGCAGGAAGGAACAGCCTGGAGGACTTACGCCTTCACGTCGGTCGATATCGACAATAATCTCCACGTGTTTCGAAGAGGCTGGAGCAGCCATAACACTTGAAGATCGCTGTTCCATCGCTGGAGCATAAACACTCCCAATCTCCGACTCGCGGATGGCAGATGTACGGGCACAGTATCCAATCCACGATCCGTCGATTGCCTCTTCAACAAGTTGTTCGAGATCCACACTATGTGTCAACCATAAGCGACAACATGCATAAAGTCGATCCCAACTCACATGCTCCTTGTAATGACATTGTCTACGCCACCTGCTTTCATGTTGCCACTCAATTTCGTGAAGTCGAGAACGTGGTTCACCGTTTCAACAAGTGATGTCCCGCACGCCTGGACGGTGTGCAGGAACGAAGTCTGGCTATGGCTTAACGATGTGTCGGAGAGTAATTCAGCCGCAGCAAGAATCTATGCACAGCCATCAGAAGGAAGATATGCCAGCAAAGAACGTCAGGCCTTACCCCATGCAAAGGAGTACGAAGCTCGTGAGATATACTTTTGAGAGAAATTAGTAATGTTACCCATGAAAGCGAAGCATACACCAAACTTGGATATAAACAAACTCTTGGCTTGGTCGGCCAACATCATCCTCCTCTTGAGGACGGCGGAGAGAATGATGACACCTATGCTTTCTCAGTGATGATTAAGATGAAACTCGGGGAACCTACCTATAGCACGAAGATAAGACAGTTCGTGTCCCTCGAGCTGAGGATAAAGTCAGGGTGGAGGTGTCTCATTGAACTAGCTGCATCCTTACAAATCGCCGTGATGAATCAGTAGCATTGTATGCACAAATCAAGGCAAACGGCCTTTTGTCGATATTGAAAACAGGAACAGCTAGCGAATATCATTAGTGGACTAGAAGAATATGAAATATAAAAATGACATACTGAGTGCATACTGTATGTGCGTTGGGATAAAGGGACGGAAGCAGACTGGTAAAATGCCTTCAGATATTTTTCCGTCAGGGTATTGATCAAAGAACGCGTTTAGCTTGTGGTATTCATCCGCCGTTAGTGTGCGAGATGTTGGTCGGGGTTGTGGATCCCCACGATGCATGACAACAGATATCGTTGCTTCGGCACTGAGCGTCTCCAGTACTTCGCAGTGTGAAACATCCATGACTACCACCTCCTCGACATCTAAAGTGCGCTTCACAAGTCTGGCTGCACGATCATACACTCTATCCATGGACGCGTTAGCGTAAGGGTCGTCATCCATGTTTGCATCCTTCTGGTCGATCTCGAGGCACTCTCGGCTAAATTGCTCCATCTGAGACGCGGTGAGTTAACGTGCAGCGAAGAGTATTGAAGCAGACGGTGCTCACGGAGGTCTGGATCTTGTCTCGTATGCGCAGTTGGATCTGGATTGGAGTAATTAGTCCATAGGCAGAAGTACAACAGCTAACCCAGCTCACTTTGTCACGCCACAATTCCATCTCACGCATCACAACCGCCTAGAGCTGTGTTAACAAATCCAGGACGAATAAACTAGAATCCAAGTACCGCAAATTCCTTCAAAGTGTGTCGCTGACGCGGGGCGAAATCCTGCCGCGGTGAATCATCGATCAAAGAAAGACTGAGATGCATAGTACGTCAACTGGGCATGTCACATAGATAACAACTCAAGTTACCTGCCAATGTTGAATCCATCGGAGGTTCTCAAAGGAGCTGCAGCATAGAAGCGAACGCCTGGAAATCCGGTAACCAGAGGCTACACCATTCAGCACATTCGTCAGATAAACTTTCATGTCAAGGTGCACTAACATTCTTCGCAAACCGCCAATCTAACTTCGTGTCCAGGATAACAGTTGGTTCATCACCCCTGCGGACAGTGAGATTGGTATTCTCAGAGGGTAAATATCCACACCTTTGCAATATAGCGTGTGCACAGAAGGACGTCAATCTTGCACTACGCTTCAAAGTCATCCCACCTGAAAAAAATTGGAGATATACGTGGATAGACGGGAATTAAGCTGCATACACTGGGATTTGAACCATCTGTGATAGCGATTACCGACAAATTCGCGTTGAACTCCAGAAAAATACTCACTGTTCTGTGCCATCGATGAGGGATATGTAAACGCATTTCGTGTTGAATACAAGTTTGACCAGATGTGCAATGCGATCGAAGTTGATGTCGGGACCAGTGTTCCAGAGGTTAAACCTATTTCACATGCTCTCTGAGATGACCTTCAAAAGTGAAAAATGGATATACTTGTATAGAGCGCGTCTTCGCTCGAGTTCGTCCGGAGGGTTCGGCGGAGCTAGATAACCAAGATCTAGGAACATCTGTTCTTCCTTCGCAGACCGACCAGCACGGAAACTATTGACCGAATCGCACACTGATCGTCCGCCTGGTAAGCCACGATCTCTGCCGTTGCTATCGGGCAGAGGCGAAGAGGTTTGCCTTGTCAAGCAAATCCTTCGTGGAAGGGGCGGTGCTGTGCAAACGTTGAGTTCCATTGGTCCGGATTCACGTCTGTGATTTACGTAGTCCTGCCAAAGTTGAGCGGGGTCGGGGGACATGGGAAAATGGTCTGAAGCGGATGTACTGACTGCGGTGAAGTAATCGCCTTCCTCTGTCGGCTCAGGTGAACAATTACGCTGCAGTGGAACAGAGGCTGGCGGAGGGAGAGACAAAGATAGCTCTCCCTCAGCTATGTTGCGTAGGGGGGTTCTGGGTAGCGATCCAGGTAGGGCGAGCACAGTTAATTCATCTTCAACATCTTGTGTGCCCTCCCAGAAGCTGCCTGCGCGGATTCGAGACATGCCAGGCGTTGTCGGATGGGCAGGGGGACTACTGGCAGTCGGATGTGATCCTGGTATTGCTGCATGCACACCTCGCATTGGATCTGTTAGCTCATGCTCAGGAGAGGGCAACGCTAGAGGAGACAAATTAACGCGTGCTGCTGCCCATCGCATGGTTGCTGCCGCAGCGGTTGCCTCCGGACTAATGCTAAAAGCTTGTGCCCCATCTAAAGCGAGATGCATTGGCTGCCCTCCTGTTGCGTGTCGCAGATCTGTGAATGACTTGCGGAATCTGCGCCCGCTAAGTGATGATGCCTTTGGTATAATCTTTGACAATGATTTGTCAGGATAGATGAACGAGGGAAAATCAGAGATCATCACCGCTTTCTCGGGAGCGGGCTTGGACTCTGTCTCATTGCTACTGCAATTGGAAACTGAGGAAGAAATAAAAGTGTGATAGGCAGGCGATACAGGAGGCGAAGGCTGCCGTGATTCGACGACAATCGGTGCAGGATCATGTCTCGCAAAATTATCTCGCGGAGAGCCCTCCCGCATGATAGGAGTGGACATCATTGAACGAGGATGGCGAGGTGTTTGATGAGGATGCCACTGGCCCGATGCGTAAGCGGTCATAAAGGTAGCCCAGTCGTGTTCGGCCCCGTCAATGTCGGGTCGGGTATCGCCAGGAGTGCTCGCCGCCGCAGCGAGGGTCTCACAAGGGCTGCCAGATGGGGCTGAATGAGCAGACACTGTTAAGCGGACACTCAGAATTTACGCTGATCAGAACGGGGAGGACACACCCATGTTTGCAGGGCGTAATTCGAATGACTTCATGGATGATGTATCGTTGTCTTGAGTATTATCTACATCCTTTGAAGAAAGCTGTCACAGTGGTGTAGTGACCCTTCGAGTATCTAAAAGAGACACTTACACGAGGATCCGAACTCCTGGGGATGTGGCTATCATGTAAACATGGCACCTGGGGCGCAGGGGGTAGGTAAGACTGAGTGCCCTCTGCCATAGAGGCAGTTGCTGGTCGCGGCAGTCGAGGACTCCGTTGCTTCACCTTGGGCAAACGTGGAATGGGCATTTGAAATGCTGATGGTAAAGAAAAGGGCTTTGCCAGAGGTAGAGATGGAAGTGGATCTAGAACTGTATCTGTTATTGTCGAGGACTGCATGGTAGTAGTTCGAAGTGATTGTGCAGTACGACTGCACTGTCTCCTTCCAGTGGCCGTGAAACAATTACTAGGTACAGCTACGCGACGATCACTGATTGGAAGCTGTGGTCATTACCCGGAGGATGCTGAAATGGGAAGTTAGCCACAAATCAAACGAAGCAATTGATAATAACGACATACGACAGCACCAGTATTGAAGTCAAGGACAGAGCGTCCAGCACCGTCGTCGGTGGTGATGGTAGAACAGAGAGGATTTGTGAAGTTGGTCTCCTTCATCGAAGAAGGGTTATTGATGTGCTTACTAAGCGCCCCACCAGCTCAACCCCGTGCCTCGGTTGACGTCAGGAACCAGATGCTTTCCATTTTTGTTTGCATTCTTTTTTTGCGAATTTAGTGGAAACATTAATGAAAATTAAGATGGAGCACAAAATGTCTTCCGTGAAGCCCGCCATGCTATGTCCGTGTTCTGCAACAATCCCCAGAAAAATTAACGTATGACAACACCGCTATACATCGACAGCTACAAGTAAACTCCACATATACAACGGTAGAGTTAAGTTGTCGTTCTGATCCGAAAGGGCCTCGAGTGCACATGAGAGAGTAACAACAATTGAATAGCGCAATGTCTGAGGTTTCAGGGTTGCATTAGATTGAGAGGCACCAGAAGCGGACAAACTCACCGAAAATTCTTCCGTAAGTCCGCAAAGTCTCAAAAGCCACGCGCAACCCACGAGGGATAGTACAAATGCAGCACTACCTTCCAGGGTCTTAGAGGACGTTGAAGACCATCGGTGCCGACCAACGCGCTTCCCAATAATAGATGCCTAATAAATGTCCATTTAATTGACAGTTTTCAAAATCCAAAAAAGTCGGCAAGGAAACTAACCAGAGCATCGCCGATGCCCAAAGCGAGGATACCGGTATATTGTAGCAATTGTGATGGCCTATAATAATTAAGATCATGCTCAGAACTTCATCAAGTCAAAGACGTACTCTTCAAGCCACAATGGGCCCGCGCAACCAGTAAGCAAATAAAAGTGACTGAGGATGGCAGTTCCACTGTCCTTTTGCTCGAGGAACTCGTTCATGAACAGGTGCACAGCCGCACCAAAAGGATAGATAGCGAAGTACCTGACATACTCTGCAAAGATGAAGAGCGCAAATGCTGCACTGAAGGACAGGTGAGTAAACGCGGGCTAGAGATACTCGTTAGACTACTGATAGCAAGGGTGATAGAAATTACTGACGTCAACAGCCACCCCGGGCAGGAACATAACAACTGCCAACGCGTGGAAAAATTTGCGCCTCGCGTTGATACCAAGTGTAGGAACATGCTTATCCGCGGCATCCAACAATTCTGTGGCGACTTGCGAACCATTGGACAGATTAGGGAGATTAGCCAAGTTGGGGAATGTAAGCCCAAGTGTAGTGGGAGCGGATGAGGATATCTCCGTTTGTGGTTTCTGATTCGAGTTCGCGGCAAATGGAACGATCACATTATCTTGTGTACCCCCACTCGTGTTTCTATGCCTGTACCGCCTTGACCTCGATAGCTGTCGGTTCCATCCGGCAACGCTGATGCTTCCGAGAAGGCCCCAGTAGGCAAGAAGCATGGGTCGGCTCCACTTCTTACGCCCCTCAAGGAGCCAGAGGATAGTCCAAAGCCACGGATTTCTACGTCCGAGGTTCCACCACGTCCAAGAGCCAATGAGGCCAACTACAATGATTATGGTTCCGATGTAAAAACCGGCGGCCAGAGCTCGTCGATGCCGTTGCTTCTCCTGTGGGAGTCGAAGACGCCTCACCGGTCGTTGCGCAATATGCCGTGATAGGGCGAGAAGGGGAGAAAGTAGGAAGCCGGTAATGAAAGAACCTGCAATCAGTGCAATCTGGAAGATCAACAGGGGCGTTGGTAGGCGGTAGGTCTCGATGAATGGTGCTGTTTTCGGCCATATCTTAGCAAGAAGTCAGTATGAATATTTTGAGACGGAAACCCTACAGACCCTCGCTCTAGTCAATCCCAACAGTTCCGTGGCCAAGGACAGCCCGCCAAAGCAGACAAGGGCCAATTCACCCAGCGTAAACCCACCATGCGCTAGGCGAAGGGCACTGTATAAGCAAAGTTGGTAGAACAATGACCCGATGCCAATATCGAGGTAGCTGATATCTGGAGAAATCAAGGTGTAAACATTTCCTCAACAGAACAAAAAAAATTGATTCACTTCGCCATATAGGAATCTCCGCCAGTGCAAAAAGATACCGAACGGTAATAGCTAGCATGGTCATGCCGAAAGTGAAGAGCACGTAAAGCCATGTCCTACGCATTTCACTACGAGGAACAGAGCCGCGCTCTCCCTCAGGGACGCTAGGACGCCCGCGATAGCGAGTCTCAATGATCCAAGACGAACATACTTGGGCCAATAGTATAAACGAACACATGGTTGAATAATCCACTAGCCCACGACGAGATTGTATGAGGGCATCGATAGCAGAATCAGGTGATCGAGGGTTATGGAGTACACTGGGAGCCTCTATCAACCAATGAGGTGGAAGAAGATTGGGATCAGACGTAGGGGAATGAACCTGCCGCAAGGCCGAGTATAATAGTGCTAGCGCAATCATGGGCGGGAGCAGGAGCCCTGTGAGGACGCCATCATTCGGAGACTCCCTGTGGGGAGTTCATTCCAGTGAAAACGGACGCCTAGGAAACAGACATGCCTGTAATTTTTTGGGACACTCATCCAAATGAAACTAAAGCGCGGCTTAATTGTAGGGCTCAACTGAGAGCCACTGCGTCTAATTTCACGAGCCTCAGTACGAGGGGAAGCTGTACGACGAGACTCTGAAGTAGTAGGTGCAGCAGCGGTGGTGTGCGGTAGTAAGGTGTGTGCACGTATAATGTATAATGTAGCTGTAATCAGGAGGATATACATTTCTGCAATCGTAAATTAGTACCAAGACAAAACTTTGCAGATGTGTGGATATTGTATTCACCTGCGGACATTGACGAGTCGATGATGTCATGAGTATCAATAGAGAGTTTTTTGTTGAAAAAAGCTAAAGATCCGATAAGGAGAAGCGATTCTCCCATATATCTAGTGTCCATGCAGAATGTCCAAGTTCCAAGGCGAGGAAGGGAAAGGTTGCCAGAGATCATTGCTGGCAATAGAGTGTGCAAAACTGGGAGCAGTTTGTGCCGCTGAGGAAATGAAGAAGCTCCAGAAGGTGGGTGTGTTGCATTAGCTGAATTGTCGAAAGTCCGTGGGTGAGGCGAGCGTGAACGAGTGAATGACATTCTTCGTGGTTTGGAACCATTTTGCTTGCCATCGTTAGTGTAATCAATAGACGTGGAACTATACATCTGTTTAGAAGGAGACGTTGGGTGCCGCTTTCTCCTTATGGCATCTCGAACATCCCTTTGCAGGCCCTTTTGAGAAGAACGGCGTCCTCGAATACCATGAGGCTCATCATCCGAATCCTCCTCAGCTGTTTCACTACTCGACTGATCGCTGAATCGAGTACACTGTATGAGCTCCTTTGAGCATAGTGAGCTGGAATAATGCCCACCTCGAAGACCCTGCATGATAGGTTGAACTCAATTCCATATTAGTATGATCTGGTTGAACAGCTGCCACCGTGGCACCAAACGGTCCCAAGTGACGTTTTGCAGGTCTAGAGCTCAAGAATTGCCTTCTAGACGAATCCGCACGCCCAGATGCATTTCTTGCAGACGGCGGCGAAGGCGAAGAGTTTGAACGCGGCAGCTTGGCGAAATGTCCTACGGCAAAACTATGAGTTTTGGCACGTATAGTCGAATATGGAGGCGGCGACTGCGACTCGTAAGTGAAGCCGTTGGAACAAGGCCAAGCAAAAGCACCGCGACTAACCCGTTTTGGCAGTAGCAATTTAATGCGGTAAACTCCAAGTCGCGTCCGCTCGCGGGACTAGACTCTCGCGTTTTTCCTTCCCTACCATAGCCTTTCATCGTCATGCCCGATGAACAACGTGTCGTCTACCTAGAAGATGTCGAAACAGCAGTGCTTTTGACTTCTAATGTGGAAAAAGACTCGGAATCACCTAGTTCAGCGTCACGAGATGGCACAGTCAAGGCCACAGTGACGACGACACAGGCAACAGGCACATTGAAAAGGCAGCGCACTCTCATGGATATGCTGTCTGGACCACAGGATTCGAAGAGTGCAAAACCCGCGGCTAAGAAATTGAAGCTGGGCGCCTCGTCGGAATCTTCCAAAATCGCGGTCGCTGGAGTTCAGCGCCTGAATGCGATACCTTTCTCTTTGTCTCAATACATTGAATCAATTCCGGAGGAACACAGACATTTGCTAAAGCTAGAAACCGAATGTATGGGCAAAAGTTGGTGCGTACGGGCGGTTCACATAACAACGCCGGGCTACATTCTGTTCTGATAAGCCACCGTGTAATAATTTTTTCCGCTGACGCCGAGCCATTCTTCAGGTTGAAGCTTCTTAAGGAAGAGATCAAAAAGCCGTATTTTATCTCACTGAAGAAGTTCCTGTGGGAGGAAGGAGTCCATGGCCCTGATGAGAGTGCTAAAAATCTCAGAGTATACCCTTCACGTATGTTTTCCCTTCGCGAAGAGATTGTATCAGCCGAGTTATTGAGCCTCGTGAGCAGCAAGAAATATTTATGCGTGGTCTAATACGCCCCTCGGAAAGGTGAAGGTCGTAATCATTGGGCAGGACCCCTACCACGGTCCAAATCAAGCTCATGGTAAGCCGTCCCTATACCGCTCTTATTGTTGGATCCTGGACGTCACGCGACTTCTAGGCCTCTGTTTCTCCGTCCCCAAGGGCGTCACTGTGCCGCCTTCCTTGAAAAACGTGCGGAATCTCTCACCTGTAATTGATCATCACGCCTCATTCATGGATTTCTAGATCTATGCTGAGATTAAATCCGAGTACCCCGAATTCGAACCTCCTAAGCATGGGTAAGTCCGCATCAGATAAGGTGGATGAGTCCGAATTATGTATGTACTAACACGGAATTCTGGATAATAATCAGTAATCTCACTGCGTGGGCTGAAAACGGTGTCCTCATGTTAAACACCTGTCTTACTGTGAAGGCAACCAAAGCAGGGTCTCATTCTGGCAATGGCTGGGAAGAATTCACGGACAAAGTTGTGGATGTGGTTGACAAGTATGGCGGCGCCAATCTTTCATCCGGCGGTGATTCCGATATGAACGGGATTGGGCGTGGAGTGGTATTCTTGTCTTGGGGGTCGTGGGCCGCAAAGCGTGTGGCTAAGCTCAACAAGGTGAGGTCATCAAGACCTAATCGAGCGGTATTCGGGCGCTGACTTGTAACACCCAGACAAAACACTTGATTCTGACTAGTGCCGTGCGTCCTTCGGTTTTAGTTGCATTCTTGACTGACTTTTCATTTTAATAGCACCCTTCACCCTTGAGTGCTCATAGGGGGTTTATGGGCAACGGTCATTTCAAGGCTGCGAATGACTGGCTCGAGAACAAGTATGGACCTCAAGGCAAAGTGAACTGGTGCAATCTGGAATTAATCAACGCATAAGATACCACTTTTGTTAATATACCTACTGATTAAAATTGGATAGTATTTGCTAGATCCGTTGGCCTCCGTTGGCGCTCGCGCAAGGTGTGCCGACGATATAGCGGGAGAAATTAGGACGCAACACGTCTGACTTGCAATATTTATGCATAATCAATTTGCACAGATCTTTAGGAATCTCGCAAGTTCCCACAAACAATCACATGCTGGGCCTTGGATACCCTGTCACCTCGAAATCAGATAATCTAAAGGAACGCCACCATCTGATGCAGTGGTGCATTGTTCCGATGCGACTGGTGCGATTCGAGGATAGTCCAAGCTACGGTTCCAAGTTGTCCCCATGATGCGTCGTCGGAGGCGGTCGCCAGCAAAACATACAAAAAAAGAAAAGGTTACCTTGGCACGGGACTTTTAATGTTAAGACTATATTTGGCTATCGTACCCGCCCAGTTGTGGCTGTACTGTGCCTGTCACCTTAATCGCTTAAATAGGAAATTGAGTAAATTTGGTTCAGTTATTGAGTGAGTCATCATCGATTCGAACCGACTCGAACGCTGCTGGATCATGTCCGAGGCATCGGAATTGCCAGCATGGCAGCGAGAATTAAAGCCATTACATGGAAAGAATATTTTACCAGATAGCTGTGTATACATCTATTGTAGGTGGCCCAGAAGGAAAAGAAAAAGTTCGCGAGCGATAGCGATACAGACGTTGTTAAAATCATTTAGCAATGAGCAATGAGAATCCCGAGGTTGTGCGAGGAAGGGTCTGATAGTACAAAGGATGAGAATAGTTACGACGAAAACGGAAATTAAGAAGTACAGGACGACGACAACGATAACGATTGAAAGGTCACCGAAGAGCATTAGGATGCTTGCCGTGAGAGGTATAATGGGATCGTGGATCCTGCGCAGACGGCGCTGGAGGCGATGCGAGGCGTACAGCCTGTGAATGCGGCGGGGGGCTCGGCAGGTGTAAATCGGTGCCTAGCGGTCTGAACCCAGAAGGCTCATTGACTGAACGCCGCTGCGGATACGTTATTGACGTATGGGGCAGAGGCGTGCGCTGCGGATGATGGTTTTGGGATGGATGAATAGATGGTGGAGACATGGCATGATCTGGGCTGAACTGGGATGGTTGATATGAGTAGGGATAATGTGCGCTTTCTCGGACATCGCATAGGAGATAGTTCATATCATTATATCCAGTGGCAATGGGCCTATCAGCGGTATGTGTATAATTTTGCTGAATTGGATGTGCAGAGACGCTACTTGAAATCATAGAGCGGGGAGGCGGCATGGGATTTGAAAAAGTGAATTGATGGGAGCTTTTCTGGGACATGGGCGGTGGAACTGGACGAAGACTATAGGAAGCGGAGGAGGAAGATGATACATGAGATCCTTGTGACTGCTGATCACTCATCATAAAGCTCTCTTCCCAGTGGCCGTCCATGACAGGAGGAGTACGGAGATTACCGCTGACGACGGAGGGAGATGCTGATTCTGAGCGACCTGGAGAAGGAGATTCTGCTACTGGGGAAGACTCTCTACTTTTTGAAGAGTTTGATTGAGCAGCGACAGGCGTTGTCTCCAGAGACTTTGATTTATCCTTGCCAGTGGGACCTTTGCCTAGGGATGGGCGGTTGGCTGCAGGTAGATTGAGTGCAGCTCTTAAGCAATTATTCTCTTCCTCGAGCTCCGATACTCGCAACTCGAGAGCCTGGAAAAGGAGTGAAATTAGATGACGATTGGAAATAGAAGTTGGATAAAAATGCCGCACTTGTAGATGAGCAGCTCGCCTTGCACGAAATGCTCTCTGAACGTCCCTAGCTCTGTTAGGAGGGAGGTTGTCATTGCGCTTGCGACCACGCTTTGAGGACATTTAAATTTAAAAGTGATTGGGGATGAAAGGGCAGTAGGAGATGAAGGCGGGGAGGAAAGGACCTAAAGAGAGGGAAGGCAGGAGAACATATAAAAAGGGACCACTTCATCGGGCAATCCAGATCTTTGTGTATCACGTCCCAATCCGATCATGTCACAGGCTGGCTGGGCCTTGCCTGGGCCAGACCTACTTTTTTGGCTCCGAACCGATCTCCGCACAAAATCACTCACTTGCCGTTTTCGGCAACCCAAATTTGGTTCACTGATGTGACAAGGTCTTTGAGCCACGTCAATTAATTCACCGAGTAGGATGAGGCCGTGTTGACCTCGATACGCAACCTGATTCTCAGTACAACTACCGTGGTACCTATCTTCGATTCCTCTGGAAGTACCCTTTTGGAAGACAAGTCCTTACCGTACAATTAAATTGTAAACGGTGGCGTTAACTAGCATATGACAAATTGCCAAAGCTTCAACAATCTGACAACGGTGGAAACCGCGGTCCCAGTCCTCGAATAGCTCTCTCTCTCTCTCAAGTCCGCCCCATCGCTCGCTGCTCTTTCCTTGCGGTAGCTTTGTCCTTATCGCGCCGCGAAAATAATTTGTGCCGTGGTGCTGCATCCCTCGCCAGTTTCTTGTTCGCCGATTTATTTTGCTCGACATAAGACATGTGCTGAGCACCACTCAGTGCCGTGAGAGACCCTGTTGTCCGTTGCGCTGCTGGAAATCTCGTAGGTCCAAAGTCTTTCGATGTCACAGTTCCTGCCAAGTCCCCCTCATTCCCGCGTATATCCGTCCCTAGATCAGCCTCGCTCTCATTTGCTAGCAGCACCGATGAAATCAGCTCGATTTGCTCATCTTTGGTCTTGTAAACCAAATCCTCGAGATCCTCGAGTCCGTCCAGGTGCGTAATCACCTTGAACGCATAGCCCTGGTCGATCAGAAACTGCTGCCGTTTCGTGCTGTAGAACATCTCTTGGGTGTCTTTGGAAACCAGCGAATAGAAGAAAGCATTAAAGCCTTCGTCATTACGCCGCTTCGCTCGTAAGATGCGACCTGTGATGTCACCGTCGCTGTCAATGAAATTATACAGTGAAACATTGTCATGTCAACATACCCAAACGCTGGGCTTCTTGTCGCCTTGACCCAAAGTGTGAACTGATCTGAATAAGGCACGTAGCCTCCGGCAGATCTATAGACGTATCGCCGACCTACGCAGAAATCAACAAGTCTCTCTCTGCTCATGTCGTAAAAATGTACCTTGGACAAGAAGATCGTGTTGACGTTAGAATCATGCTGGAACCATTGCAACACCCGCATCCGCTCAACCTGCCCCGTGCCGCCGTGGATATAAGGCTTCCCAAGTTTCTTGGCGTACGCCTGCAATTGTTGAGCAAACCTACTCGCAAAGATGACAAAACATCTTACCTCGAGTGCAAACACATTATCGGAAAAGACAATGACTTTGTCTCCTCTTGCCTCGTGGAATTTGATGAGAAATTGGCACGCCTGGAATTTCTTCGGGTTCATACAGTAAAGTAGCATCCGTTTCCGAGATTGCTCCCGAAGATACTCCTTGTAAAACTCGGGAGTCATAGGACACCACACTTCGGCGCACTAATGAAAGAGCGATTGGTCCAGCAAAAGGCGGAGGATTCAAAACCTACCTGAACGTTGGCTATATGTCCCTTGGCGGCAAGGTCCATCCAGTTGGCCTCGTAAAGTTTAGGTCCTATCATGTAGTTGAGATCCGCAATTTTGTCGTCCTCACGTACAAGAGTCGCTGTGATCGGTGTGAAATTAGTAACTGGGATTCATCAATATCGCCTCGGGACTCACCGGTCAACCCAAGCTTTGAGTGCGCTTTGATCGTTGTAACAACACGTCGGAACATCGCAGCCGGCACTACGTGCACTTCGTCCAATAGAATAAACCCCCATTCTCGTGAAGTCAAGAACTCCATCATCTTCTTGGACTCATGAGACCTGTTGTGCGTATTTGCGACCATGGAATACGTCGATACGACGATACCACTCTCTCCCGCGAACTACTTCTCATCAGACTCCAAAGGAAAGGCATAAACCACGGTCAAGACTCACTCTCTCTTTCTGGTCTGCGGTGAAAACGGCAATTTGGCGATCCGTCACATTGGACCACTGCATGAATTGTTGCTTCCATTGCATGACGGACACGCTGCGAAAAAAATAGTTTCATGAGAACGTTCCAAAGCACAGCCATAGTGTTATCAGACATACGAAGAAGTGCACAGTACCAGACAAGATTTTTTGATCGTACAGGCTGCTGTAATGCCGACGAGAGTTTTTCCCGCCCCACACGGAAGAACGATAATTCCAGAACGTGCGCGGCTAAGTCCAGAGGTCAGAAGCTACCTAGACAACTAAAAATCGCGACCTACCCATTTCCGAACATTTTGCTCAAGCTTGTCTCTTGATACGGTCGAATGACAGTTGCCGGTTTAAGGTCAATGTCCAGATTTGCATTGACCGTGTCATTCCTGAAGTCATACTCTTCAAGCATTGGATATTCCAACTCATTACACCGCTTCTTGACGTCCTGATAGAGACCGTGAGAAGTTCACAAGAAGCTAACAATTCTAGAACTCACGTCGATTTTTGCATCGTCAATCTCGAATGCATGAACATTATCGTCGTCTTCATCGATTTCATCTGAGGCAAGAGCGATGAGAAGGACCGGTAGAAGTGGGCACAGGCTTACCGTTGTCAACGCCCACAATTGAGGTGAAAAGGTCAGCGTCCGCGGCTCCGGAGGAAATGGGTGCTCCGGTCCTGGAACCCGCAGTCTCATCCTTCTTCTTCTCAGCCTCCTTTGTTCCGGGTATCACAAGGTTGCCCTTTACAGGGGCTTTGGTAGTTGTAAAAGTGGCTGCCTTGATACTGTTGTCCGTTTGTTGAGAAACCACCCGCGCCTCTCGTATCACTTTGTCCTTCAGAAGGAGCTGAAGTGTTTCCGGGTGGCTGCTCTCCACAAAATATTTGTTGTGTTTCAGAACGAGTTTCACTTTCCCGTAAGATAACGTGCGCTCCCGGATGAAGTTAGTGATCGTTTCTGGCACCGGTACCTTGTGTCTTTGTGAAGCTCAGTTGGACTACATGTCCGAGGAGACACACCTTGGAAAGCCGGTTCAATACCTTGCGGGATTAATGTATTAGCATATTCAAGCAACACGAGAACCTTAGTGCACACGAACTTCAATAATATCTTCCGTTTGCAACCCGACCGACACCGCGGCGTACAGTGAATAAGAAGTGAGTTTGTATTCGTGGATAAAGGCCGGCCTGATGGCGTGTCTAGACGTGTAAATTACAAGGTAAGAATCCGCGCACCTGCTAACAGGTTCGCTGATAGCTACAAGAAAGTCCTGAGCCTGTTCTGCAATGGGCGAAAAGGCCTCGAGGATAATGTGGCCATCATCAGGGCTAATCCATAATGGCCGCGAAGCATGGTCAGGTTTAAGATGAAGAAAAGAAAAATCCTGATCCATGAATATGTGGGATACGAGTGCGTCCTGTTGCCGGCGATGCGCGTCTAACGAGCTTTCATCGCCGTCAATTGGTTTGGCCCTCCGGGCTTCTGCCAGCTTCCTCGTGAGAGCACTGAAATTGATTGTTGCGCCCCTAGGAACGAATGAGGCGTTGTCCTCTTGTTCACTATGATATTCTTCGTCAACGTAATCAGTACCGTCCTCAGCCCGTCTCCGTTTCGACGGCCCAGCCTCTCCAGGTGCTATGACGCAATATATAGGTATCTCACGCTTGCACAATGCTTTGGAGAATAGCGTACCTTCAAGTCCACGTTTTGAAGCCATGCCTTGCTCGGTGCAGAGTACGGTAGTGGTGGTCACTGAACAAGATGGGTCAGTGGTTCACGGCACCGAAGGGCAGTCGAGAACAGTTTGTAGCTGAGTCAGCACAAATATTAGTAATTGATCAGTAGCATATTATGCAATATTATGTAATGCTGAAAGTCATTGCCGTCGGATTCTGCCGAGCCAGCTACCTAGTTCATAAATTAGAGTTCAGCCTCCAGAACCCAAATGTGGACAGTGGAAACACCTCGCGCATCCCTCGACAGCGACAAAATAACGCTGGAAGTCAACTAGAAATCACGACGCAATGGTGAGTGACTTATGCCTGGTTTTGCAAACACGCCTAACGAAGTTCATGCTGCAGGCCGAACAAAAAACAGCACCCACCAACCCCATGAAGGAGCTGAAGATTGACAAGCTCGTCATCAGTGCGCCCTCTCTTCTCGTGTTCTCATATGGTGCTAAGGCATTCATCTAGACATCTGTGTTGGCGAGTCTGGTGATCGTCTCACCCGTGCATCTAAGGTCCTCGAACAACTCACCGGTCAAACACCCGTCACATCGAAAGCTCGCTACACCGTCCGTACATTCGGTATCCGTCGTAACGAGAAGATTGCTGTCCACGTCACTATCCGTGGGCCCAAGGCAGAGGAGATTCTTGAGCGTGGTCTTAAAGTGAAGGAGTATGAGTTACGTCGGAAGAACTTCTCGGAGACCGGTAACTTCGGTTTCGGTATCCAGGAGCACATCGACCTTGGTGCCAGATACGATCCTGGAATCGGTATTTTCGGAATGGACTTCTACGTCGTGATGGGTCGTCCTGGTGCGCGTGTTGCTAGAAGAAAGGAGAGACGGGCACGTATTGGGTACCAACACCGAGTGAGGAGGGATGACACCATGGCTTGGTTCAAGCAGCGGTTCGATGGTATCATTTTGGTGTGTCCCTTTCCTTCCCATTTTATGGTGGTTTTGTTAATACGGTTACTTAGAAATGATCATTGGCGTTGCTCTGCTACATTCCCTGAGCGGCAGGCATCAGGGATAGTCTACATATGCTTTTCATATTGTCGCTGTCGAGGCGAGTTCAACTCGAGGTGAATTATGCTTGCTAGGAAAATGACCGAACTCGTTCCAACTCTACGATCGGAATTGAATCGAGTTACATGTGACTTATGCCATACATCTAAAATCAAGTCGTTCAATAGGCATCCGGAAGACTCATTGCAGTTGTTTAGCGGTCTCAGGAAGGAAACCTCTCGATATCCATTGTTGGCATATAATTGTCAATCCGAAGCGGCATCATCCCTGTTCAACAAAGCCGGAATCAGCTCAAGTGCTTGGAAAATGTCTTTGTCATCCCCTGCATCGCACATTGAAAGAGGAGCTAATAAAATAACACGCTCTAAGATGGTTCTTTACACAATCGAGGACTACTCTAGTGATTCAGACGCTGGGATCATCACCGACATCCCTCAGTATGCTCCAGAGGTTGCTGAAATAAATGTTGACATCACGCTTGGGACAACGCACGCGAACGATCGACAGCTCAAAACATGCTTATATTTTGCGCATGAAAACTTCGACGTGAATGTGGTTTAGCATATCAAGTCAAGATCTCATTCTGTTTTGACCTTCTTCTTACGTTTCCTCTTCCTCTTCTCTGCAGTCACTTCCTCAGTTTCTGCTTTCCGCTTCTTTAATGATTCGGTCTGAGGGGGTACAGAGTTATGTTCTCGGATAAAGCACGAAACGAAAAAGCCGTTTGTGCCATCCTCGCCCGGGGAGCAACGGACTAGGCTGCTGGCGTCACCTGAAAACACGAATCAATTTCATTCATATGTATCAGGCGGAACGAGTAGTTACCTGTGCCCTTCATCTCTTCTGCTTGCCCTCGGCGGTTCCATGTGGGCAGAACGTCGTTCCGAGGTGCAAGCTTGAAGTGACTGCTCTTTGCCTCGTCCGACTGAAGGGCATGACTCACGACATGCTCGTTTTCTGTTGCGTGAATGCTACAGGTAGAATAAACGATTTTCTGCACATGTGGAACTAATGATGAAACAATGAGTCATTCTATATCCACCATTCTCCAAACCACTCACATTTCATGGCATGCTTAATCATCATGAGCTGGAAAGCGGCCAGTTTGTTCAACCGGTCTTCTTCTACCACTTCCACCTCTATGGAAGGGTCAGCCGAGTGGAGCTACAATATACAAGAGACTCGCCATCTTCAAGCAAATAGTCTAGACGATTTACGATACCTGAACCACTACAGGAGGGATCAAGCAAGCTAGTAGAGGTGAGTGGAAATCAAAGGTGTTCGGAGTAGGACATACATATGAGTTGCGAGTGAATATTTCGGATGGGAAGGGTCGATGGTGAGAAAATCAGCGTTAATTGCTTCTACGTTCCGGCAAGCAGCCTTGGCGAGCATCATTTTCAACGTCGAGAAGCGCCTCTTGTCCCTCTCAAAAGCATACAACTACCATATCGTCAACAGGTTTGAATTGGAAGCGGAAAAAGTGAATTACCTTTCCCTGGTTACCCATCAGTGCGCTCAGATGTGACGTCTTGTTTCCGGGAGCAGCTGTCGCGTCTATCACGACAGCGTTTGGATCGTTACAGGGAGGCGCTAGCACAAACGCGGAGAAACACGATGCCTTATCTTGTAGAATTATCTTGCCAGTTTTGTAGGAAGGATCATCACGAAACTGTAGAGCAGGGTTGAATGCCAGCAGATCTGGTATATGCTCGTCAAGTCCAAACCCTTTGCTGAGACAATCGGACGACATCAGCACTCAGGATTGTTCCAGGACGCATGGCTGACCTCAACGCAAAGGGACCTTGCAGTTGAAAACCACGTTTGGTGTAAAACGATATGGCTTCCTCCGTCGACCAAATCGCAGTATTGACACGAACATAACGAGGTATTTTCGCTGTGAAGATATGGTTCACCAAGTGAATTTTTCAATCGGCTGTACTCTGACCTGCTCTGTCGTCACTGGTATGAGCCAATTCCAGATCAGATTTGACGCCTCGTTTTATTTTGATTCGCTGAAGTTCGCTCTTCAGCCTAGTTTTGTGCCTTAAAATGGCTTGTTTGATGGGCCCGTCCCCAGCCTGAATACCATTCGCGAGTAGTGTATCATGCACTAGGACAAGGGCTAAATTCAAAGAATTGATTTTCTTCTTTTCCTCGGTGAGGAGCTTGGATGCCTTGATAACATCGGAAAGGACAGATTTGTCTGCAGGGCGCGCAGATAGTGATCACATGCAATAACGCAAATTGCAATACACCGCAACTTACATTTGAGTGTTTCGATGACAAGCGCAGCTGTTCTCGATCTGTTGTTCTCAGGCAGAGTAGCTAGGATGCCCTTGATGGAACCTTCTTTTGCGTCCAGACGATTAAGTACTTCAGAAGCCTCAAAGTAGAAGTTCATTGCAGGGCACTATGTACAAGTATGAAGGCATCAGTGCCAGGACAAGAACCTATAGGGAACGAAAGGATAAGCATGAGGATACAAGCGGGGTGTTGGAAGCAGTCAGGTTTGAAAATCGTCATTTCCAGGCGAGCCCAGTAAGACAATGTAGATAATGATTGAACATCATTCTAGAGATGAAAAACAAGAACTGCAGCTCACCTATCCTAGTAACATGCACCAAGCTTCAGACTAAGCGCTGAAGAATCTCGATTTTTTTTTCACAAGGTCGACTTTTTAAACTCCGAAGCGCGTCCTCCCAAAACACGCGTCACGTTACTGAACTGCCGTGTGTTCGGACTTGTTTCCTCCATCTCTGTAACGAAAAAAGTTGGTTTAGGTTACCCTCTCTGCAATTTACTACTGACAGTTATGCAGTGCCTGTAGATACGGAGCTATATGACCTTTTAGGTGTTCCGCCATCTGCCAGTGAAGGTACGTTTTAGATGCCTTGCTCCGATAGCTTGGCCTGAACAGTCTGCACACAGATGATATCAAAAAGGCCTATCGGAAAAAGGTGCGAGTTCACACTTTGATCCATTAATAGATTGTAACATGTTCACAGGCTAAGGAGCATCATCCCGTAAGTTATTTAGTGCTTGTTCTCCAGAATCCGCTGATCATTGTGTTCAACAGGACAAGGTTTGTTTCCATGTAATTACCCCGGCCGTTGGTCACACCTTTTTATAATCTAGAATCCCAATGACCCTCAAGCTGCTCAGAAATTTCAGGAGATGGCTGCTGCGTCCGTTCCATCTCTTGTTTCCTCACACTCACCTGACGGTCATGCCTACATTTTAGTTACGAGATCCTCAGTGATCCAGAGAGTAGAGCACTATACAACGAAAGTGGGATGGCTGGTTTAGGCCCAGGTTCAGGGGGACCAGGTGGCATGGGTGATGCTGCAGATCTCTTTGCCCAATTCTTCGGTGGCGGTGCAACTTTCTTCGACTTTGGTGGAGGGGGGGCCCGTCGACACAAGGGCCAAGATACCGAGGTTCCCTACGATGTTACGCTGGAAGATTTATACAATGGAAAGTCTGTGAAGATGAATATGGAGAGAGAGATTATTTGCAGCACTTGTCAAGGGTATGTGGTGTGGGCTGGTTCTAGATCACCAGCTAATCAAGGCTCTATCAACTCAGTTCTGGAGCCCGGGGTAGCACAAAACCCAAGGAATGCGTCCACTGCGAAGGAAAAGGCTGGACTTTTATCCAAACACAGGTACGATGCTTTACTACTTTTTGAAGATTCCATTGCACATTTATTTTGAGATTGCCGCTTCACGGTATGGCACAGCGCGAACGAAATGCACTGAGTGCAACGGTCAAGGCAGTAAGCTTAAAGAGAAAGACCGGTTCGTTCTGCTATGCATATGCATTTGTGGCCACTCATGATCAGTAGGTGTAAAAAATGCAAGGGTGAAAAGACCGTAGAGGAAAAGACCCGACAAGAAATTTTTATTGAGAAGGGCATGCCAGATGGACACCGGATTGTCCTTGCAGGTGCAGGCGACCAGCAGGTGGGTAATGTGGATTCTTGAACGATGGTGTTAATTGATGCACAATAGCCCGGTATCCCTGCCGGTGATGTGATTTTCAAACTCAAAACTACTCACCACGAGTCTTTTGAGCGCTCAGGCAGTAATTTGTTAACAAATGTCAAGATCACGTTATCCGAAGCACTTCTAGGCTTTTCTCGCATCGTGATTAAGCACCTCGACGGAAGGGGCATTCGGGTCTCCAGTCCGCCAGGCAGGATTATCCGGCCTGGAGATTCGATAAAGCTTCGTGGAGAAGGCATGCCCACACACAAACACCCAGATCAGAAAGGCGACCTGTTCATAGTTCTTGACATAGAAATGCCCGATTCTCAATGGCTACAATCCGTAAACAAGCAGGTGTGTATGTACACAACTATGGAGAATCTTCGCTAATTGCTTGATCTTGGAGGCATTGGAGAGTCTTTTGCCTTCGAAGAAACCTGACATGGACCCAATGCCTGAAATTGTCGATGAAGTCCCATATGAAGAGGGGGACATTGTGGACGTGCGTGCCCGGTCTTTCCCGGCTGGTTCGGACTTCTTTGATCAAGGCTTTGCATCGCAGTTCGGAGAAGGAGACGAAGATGACTGGGAGGACGACGACGGTGACGACTATGACAATGACAACATGGGAGGCGAGCCAGAGTGCAGACCTCAATGATTATCCCTCTAACGGGAACACATCCCATTCCACACTGTTAATTCATTCCTCTCGCTCTGCATTTACATGTCATTTCCCACACTGTATACATTTCACTACTAATCGATACACTGCTCTCGTTCAGGTCTCAGGACGCATTGCCGACATTGCCGTTGGCGTTGAATGCTTTCGTGGTCTTCGATTGCAGTACCCACTTGATACCGCCCATGACGTGACCCAGGAAGAGGTCATCCTGAGAAGATTTTGAATTACATTCAACCCAAGACAAGTATATCACACTTACGCTCCATATCTCGATACAATGACCGAGCCCAGTGAACCAGCTGCGACCAGCGATGCCGTGGCTTTCAACGCCGGCACCTCGTTCCTGATACCAAGCTACGACGCATGGAGGCGGGCCGATACTACTGGGGTTAAGTACTCACCGATTGGGTGGGGAGATCCATGGCGCAAAGTCTTCCCTTTCGCCTGAGGATCTTTAAAACCATTGATTATGATCGGCCCACGCGTCTATTCGGCTCATCCACATTACCTTGGTAGCTTGATTCGTCGGCTGTCAGAAGGACCTTGGCCCCGACAGTACGAGGGTCCGACTCAAAGTTGTACCTTCGAGAAGTCAGTGGATTTCAAAAAGGCTCCTAAACAAGTATACATCTCGTCCACTAAGCGCCATTTATCTGGTAACATGACGGTACTAGGGTGCGTCTTGTCCAGGACATCTACAGCCTGAAATGACAGTATTTTTGAGCAATGTGTAGCCGCAAAGCCTGCTACGACCTACTGATTCCTGTATTTCAGGGTGGTAGTCGAAATAGGCACCTATGCAAATGTAAAACCTCGGAGCACCGGTTCTTGACGTCACAACGTACCAATCTGTCTCCCGAAGAAAGGGGAATCACGAAGGGCGTCTGCGGCACAGTGAATAGCAAGGAAGTTGCCGCCGAGATTGAGATATTTTTGTAGAGCAGCCTTCCCCGTATCATCAAGGACTGGTGTAAAACCATTAATTCCCATTGCACTCATTATTCAAGAATGTAAGCTGTACCAATGCCAGAGTTGTTCAAGAACAAGATGGCATCATACTGAGATAAGTTCTCGTCTGTGAACTTTGACTTGTCTTCCGTGAAGTCAAACTTTACGTCGAGGGCAGATTCTTTGGCTTTGAGAGCCTCTATGGAAGCTTCGATGCTATCGTGTCTGAATCCAGCCGTGGCGGAGTAGGCAAGTATGCGAGGAGCCATTGTGTGGGGGTGTTCGGTTAGGGCGTGGAAACATATGAATTGTGGTTTCATGCCTTTAGGCTTTAGGAATGCATCCCAGAGGAGATAAGACTTATTTTTCCCCAGCAATGAGCATGGTGACCCACATTTATTTTGTGTGTAGGAATATCAGTGGTCGATCAACGTGGGAGACGAGCTTACCTCGGGCCGCATGTATGCACATGACTGACAGGAGCGACGGGGCGCAGTGGACTCCCGGCGGATGTAATTGAGTTGGTGTTGATAGCCATGGGGGTATTTTCTTGAACCGTGGAAAGTCAAGACTCAAGAGGTACTTATTCATAAAGGAGCTAGTCTACTATAGCGGTAGGACAGCCAATTGCACATCTATTTATCTAGAATTGTCGACACATGGTTTGTGGTAGAGTCAATTGTATGACGCGGGTCACAATCTTTGATGGGGTAGTAAAAGAGATGTACCCAACGCGAGGAACGCAGTAAAAGACAAAAAATAATAATTTAGCCAAGCAAACCGAGGATGCTGGATCGAGAAAGAGAACGTTGCGCCCGCTAACGCTGGGCCAAAAGTGCGAACAATCGAAACGATCATCTGTGAAAACCCATTGGTTGCACCCAAGGCCCGTCGAGTGGGTGCCGCAGCTGCGATGAACATGAAGACGCATGCTGCACGAAGACCCCTGAGTCAAGAAGCTTTAAACAAGAATAAGAGCGCACCGAAGGCCAAGTTCATGTTGACTCCAAGCGCGAGCTGGCCAACTACAAGTAGCCATACAGTCGTCGTAAGCCCTCTCCTTCGAGCAAGAGCATTGATGACTGGGAATGCGATGATTATAGGAATGCCAGAGGCAACACTAGAGACATATACAGCTTTTTTGCCAAGGCGTGCATGCAACAGGGGAAAGAAGAATATCTGGAATATGCCGTTAGCAATTCCGACAACTGAGAATAGATTGCCGATGCGCAGAGGATCAAGTCCCAGGCCACCCATATCTACTGGTGTTGCAAGGAACAAGAGCTGGGTTGAACGAATAGCGATGTCCATCAAGGCCAGAGTCGCGTAATTGGCTGCGGCAACGATTACACTGGGGACGAGTATTGAGCGGATTCGAATAGGATTCGAAGCGTCATCTTTTCCTTGCGTGCTTGAATGCTCGTTGTCGACAGAGTCCGTAGACTGCCAAGAACCTGATCGCCTGAAGTCTTTGAAGAACTGACACATGGTTTGTTTGTTCAACAAAGTCTAAGCACTCAACGTGAGTAACCTGTGCATATCAGCCTGACTTCATGTGGATACCTCTTTGAAAAACAGGTGCATGACCAGCCAAACTATTGCACTGAATGTTGCAGGAACTGCACAAGCAAGGAAATACGGATAAGACTTCATAAACTCTGACCCTCCAAAGATGTTCGGGAAGCGGTCAGCTGGTTGAGCAAGCCTTCCTCCTATCAAAGGACTACACGTGTAAAAAAAGTATGTCAAACTTTGTATTGCAAGGCAAGAACATTCCTACCCGATAATACCCCCAGCCATCCACGGTATGGAGGAATAAGCATAGGCCTGAGCAAAATTCGTAGTGTCGGTAATTTCAGCCAAGATGCTCTTGATTACACAAGAATTTCCACTCAGAACACCGTGTAGGGCGCGGCTAGCAATTCCGAGAGAAAACCCATCTTATTTTACGCATAATTTGAGGGCAGGGAACGCACTTAATGATTAAATCCCGGAAGGTCCCCGTCAGGCCCAACAAAAACATCGATGCCGATAATCCAAACAACCCAAGCAATAAGATGGGTTTCCTACCAATACAGTCGGATGCTCGACTCCAGTGAAGAATTGTGAGCGCTTGCGTTGCAAAAAACACGGAGTACTAGATATTGTCAACACAACATCATCCACAAAAACGGGCCAACAACACTTCAAACCTACCGCGAATCCAGCAAAGTAGCCGACTTTGCTGTCGTCGCCACCAGTTATCCCGGTGTGGCGAATCATCTGCGTGATAAAAATCCCGTTCGTAGTTCGTAGAACTTGGAGATGATGAACTTACTTGAGGAATTAAGGGGGA
The DNA here is from genome assembly GCA_000827255.1 of Suillus luteus UH-Slu-Lm8-n1. NCBI lineage: Eukaryota > Fungi > Basidiomycota > Agaricomycetes > Boletales > Suillaceae > Suillus > Suillus luteus. Next base: position 164,452 of record KN835147.1, read on the forward strand.
GAGGACCTGTGATGCGAGGGGCTCTGCAAGTTGCATAAATAGTAGGATTGAGAACTGCCGCCACGGTAGAGGAGTCTTCGTTGTTGGTGGCACGGGGTGTAGAAGAGGTGTTTCCTCGTCCACTTGCTGCGAGACCATGATTGCAAAAATAGAGAAGAGAAAAGAAAACAACACGCTTCAGCCTGGCAAGTTGGAACAAAGAAGCTCTTCAATGAATAGCATGTTTGCGGTCCAATCGCTAGTGGATACATAGCCTTCCCCTTCTGGGTTGCCTACGCCGCAGGGAAATTAGAATACATGGAGCAAAGACGTGGTTTCCCGTAGTTCAACGGAGCTGGCGCTCAAAGAGCGGGTATCATATCTGATTGCTGTAGATGACTGGGTGGCAGTTTCTGGTCATAAACCGTGACACCCAGTCATCTATAAAGCCCGTCTCCTGTTCATTCCCTAAAAATTGTTCGACGTCCCGGATTTAGTATGGAATTTGAAGTGTTGCAGTTCAGGTTTAGTACGAAGTACTGCAAACGCACCTGAACGTTTGAACGTTAACTTGCAGGCTTGAAATTGCATTGTGTCAATAGCAAGTACTATTCGCGGAGTATGAAATTGTCAGTTCATATGTTCAACAAACACTCAAGCAAACTTGAAATCGTTCCGCCGCCTTTATTTCGCGTATGGCAGTCTTTGTGTACCATCTGCAGGTATTCTGTCCACTGGTCTTCTGTGCCATCGTATCTGCACGGCCTGTATCAATCGTCCCTCAGTCAGACTCAAGGCTGGCAAATGACATCAACTCATCGACGTCAACCCCCGAAACACTCATCACCGCATGTCTTGTCTCTTTCATAGTTTTGTTGGCTTTGCTTGCTGTGAAGCTTGTTTATATGAAACACCGTCGGCTTAGCGCCATTCGTTCTCGGATTCTCCAATCAACTTCCCCTCACGATATTTCACTGAACTCTCGTTCTTCTCTGCTCTCTCTGAAAGCCATTCAATTGAATGCGTCTCGCTCTAAATGGACACCACCTCTCGCGATCCTCGTTGGATGCCTCGGATCTCCTGCATGGGAGATTGACATTGATTCTGACATTGACGCGAACTCGACAAATCAACGCCGAACTGCATCGTTCATGTATCAACTACATCGACAGTCCAAACAGTGTGCTTATTCTACGGCTTATCGTTCAAGCAAGAGTTCAAATTCTCAGGCACCTCCATCCCAAGCGCAGCTTTCTCGCTCTATGTCTTTCTTCAGTTTTTCTAGCGAGCAAAGTACAGAAGACGCAACAAAGAAGCTCAGGTCCCATCCTCTGCCTCATACCCGGGTCCTCGCGTATCCTACAAAAGCACGGTCGAGAAAAACTGCCACCATCGCTCCACAGAGGTATTCACTACCCATCGATAGTTCAATGTCTGGACCACTCGACGACTTCTGCGAGAATTGCGATGCCAGTCGCAGTATTCTTCGGGCTCGTAGCATATATTATCCAAGTGGTCAAACTACCTCTGGTGTTGATCTTGGCCCGTCTCTAAGGCTTGTTGGAACCTCCAATGTGACTGCCGTCCCGTACTCGTTCTTGTCTGCATTTCCGCCATCTTCTTACGTTCTATCACCCCTCACCGGAACTCGCGACTCTATACAGCTATCTAGGTGCCATTCAGCAAAATCAACTCGGAAATCTCTCCCTCCTCTCCCGTCGTTACCATCCTACAGTTTTTTCAGCAAACGGTCGTCATGTATATCTCCGGCTGAGTTGCCTGCATCGCTGCCTCCCACTACATGCATTCCTAGGTTTTTGCCTCTTCTCCAGTTTTCTCCACCTGCCAGCATGGGAATCTTTTCCGCTTTCACCGATCAGGCACCCGCTCACTTGTCAGATAATGCTCCTCTGTCGCCTAGTAACTCTTTAAAACTCAAGACTAGTCCTCTCATCTCTCTGAGCACTGCTGATTCTGTTGCCACTGTCACAAATTCGCTTCCTCATGTCTTGCACCCCGCAGATCCCCTTGTGTTTGCTGTTCAAAAGATGAAGAGAAAGACGAAGCACAAGCGCTCATCCACTATTAGGTCACGTAGCGGAATTGCACCCAGTGCATCACCTCTACGTATCATGGCGCTCCCAGAGGATATGTCAGACCATAAGCCCATTGGAGATACACCTATCAGCGACAAGGAAAATCATGCTACTCCCATTTCCGCGAGCAAGGCTTTCGGCGACGACCGGATTCACTGTTTGATAACAGATACTTCAAATTGGCTTTCTCCGATTTTAGACCTTACTTCTAGTCCGGACGCCCAACTCGAGCTACGTCACCTAAGCCAGCCCGCCCGTTCTATCACATCCTCAAAGAGCCTTGCCCGTTCTGATATCGAGGGGTCTCTCAGCGAGGTGTCATCATTGCAAACTCCCAAGTCTGATCGCCTGGATGAGGTCGATATTGGCATGCTGGGGCTTGATCGTTTTCACTGGGCTGAAGAAAGCGAAGAAATGCTCAAGTCGTGCTCTTCTCACATCAAGAATGATAGCGTGGCGTTGGTTTCTTTCTGGGAAGAGGGACAATGGATGCGAGAGAATAATCAATGGTGAGAATCATTCCTTTCGATGTCGCCCAGGACTGACGCGATGCAGTTCGGACGTTGTTGGAACTGCATGGTAGATGTCGGATGAGTGAATTATCGCATCAATGAAGTTTTTTTTGGTATCGTGTATTGCATTGTCTCGGTTTGTCATTATCATCGTGTATGTAGATCAGAATGTTTTGTATGGAAGCTTTCATCAGCAGTGATAATCAGTCTTTGGATCACAACTTTCCAAAATCCACGAGCTGTCGACCTCATACTTGTCACGGCGATTGACTTGACTGGATGAAATATCCAGTACTCATGACACCGACAACATTCTTGCGCGCGTAGGGCCAAGACGAGGTTCTGAATAGTATCATGCGACCACTTCGCGGGATGCTTCGCGGGATGAGATAACATTCTCATCCCTTTTTCCTTACCAAGGCTTGTCACTACTGCTAGTATTATCAATGCCATCAAAACTCCTTGTTCATTAAGGCTGTGTCACGTAGAGGGTCTATAATGAGTCTCTTATCATCGTATTACAGGGGGAATGTCGCAATCGTCTACATCTCTGGCCGTATAGCCATATCCAATAGGTCAACAATAACAGGTTGAAAACCTGGACCACCGCATGGGATCCTTTGACCACCCGGTCCAGGTTTAATCGCCTGACGCCCAAGAGGCTGGTTAGCTGCATTCACCATTATCGTCTCTCTTATTCCCAGGGGGGATGTGCCTTGGTCTTCCTCCGCCTGCGACCAGGAATATCGCACGGCGCCACGTGCCTGCACGAACCCGCATATAAGACTTTGCTGTGTGAATAATTTCAAAATCTTACTTCGTGTATATGACCGAAGACGTGGAGAAGTGGCGGCCCCCGCATCTTGGAAAGGTGGGCGAGTAGTGCAGGGCACCCAGCATTGACATTGGTAAATGTTTTATCTAGAACGTTATGGGGAGGTCCATGAGTGAGACTGAAGATAAAGTTCAGCACAAATTCGACTGCGTGATGTTGTCAATTACAGAATGTCGACCTCAGGTATTACAGAAACGCGATCTTGTCCAAAATGAGTGCTTTCAAAGGGAGAAGTAGAAGATATAACAGTACCAGAGGCTTCTTCAGGCAAGTAATTGAAAGCCCAGCCGCCGAAGTAGGGTTGCCACTTCATTGTGAGAAGGTAAGTCACAAAGGGTCAAGTGGGTTGCGAAACATAGCGACTTGCCGGAGAGCCATATACAGACCACTCCCTTCCACCTTCCTTTGTACTGAAAGTGTATTGTTCGTCCTGCAAATAGATCAGGCCTCGATCACGATTTGCGTCATTGTCGACGAGACTTCTGATCATTGTTGATGGCTACACATGTGCGTAAAGGACCAGTTTCGGCTAGTTGAGTAAGATAGCCACACCTCCTTCTTGTCGTGAAAACCGTAGTAACTGTCCTCGTACCACTCTGCGTGAAGAGGTAGATCATGGTTTCCCGCTATAATGCTGTGTGCAGTTAGACTGATGGCCTAGTGTGCGATAAGAACGTGTGCGGCACACATTTTGACGCCATGGTCCAGACTACGCAACCATTCTATTGTAACACGAATCTCGTCTTCCCTACCTAGCCGACTAAGATCACCAGAGTGAAGCAGGACATCCCCAGCGGGAACACTGAAAGTACGAGAATGGGTGTCGCTGAGGCACACAAAACGAGTCCATTTTTCCCCCGGGTGGGATGGTGGATTTTCAGGGTCGTAGGAAGTGTAGACACGAGCGTGAGGAGTATGGAAGCCTTCTGTATCTTGTAGAAGTGTCGCCGGGACAATTCGGATATCTGATTCAGACATGTTGCCACGCCCTCGCATTCTACGAGCTCTTGTAATAAGTTCAGCGCTGGCGACTTGATTACATAACAGACACGTACAAAACAACAACGCGAATCTGAACCTCATGGCAATGCGATGTTACGTGGTTGGTTGACGAAGAAACTGGTTGTGCAACGCGGCTAGTCACCAAGTAGTTAGTGCCCCTGTATTTCCGGTGTTGACCCTTTTCGGAAATTCCAGTGTGGTGCAATGCCATCATGATAGGTCATCCTATGTGACCTGCTAGCGCTGGCCCACTCGGTAAATTTCACTCTTTGTATGCTCCTTCGCAGACATCTCATATCGACCCGACTTCAGACACGATTTCGAACTTTGACCATGTCCTTGAAAACGATCGCAGTTTGCAACGAATCTGAGCTACAGGACGGTCAAATGTATGTCAGGGAGCTGGAAGTTCAAACGATTGTCATAATTTTAACTCTTCAGGAAACAAGTAGACTTTGAGGGAGTGGGAAAGGTGGTGTTGTATCGTCTGAACGATACCGTCCATGCGACTAGTGCCTTTTGTACTCATTATGGCGCGCCCCTAGCCAAGGGCGTACTAACTGCGGATGGTAGGGTCGTCTGGTACGTCTTTCCGCTTCTATAACTCTTACATTACTAAGTGTATGATAGCCCTTGGCACGGAGGTTAGTTCACGTGGATATATGCGAAGTATGCCTGATACTCACATTATGATAGCTTGCTTCAATGTTTGCACTGGCGACATTGGTCAGTGCTTTCTCCAAACGGGAACTTGTTTTGATGAGCCTACATCACCATCTATCTAGAGGATGCACCAGCTCCTGCTGCAATTCACTCTTTTAAGGCGGTAGTCGTGGACGGCAGGATTATCGTGACCGCTGATCCCTCGCTGACCCTCAAGAGCAACATGAGTCGTTCACCCAAGCTCTTGTCGACAGGTGTCGCTGGATCAGGGAGAAGTGTTGTCATCATCGGTGGAGGATCTGCTACTTTCCATGCCATTGAGAGTCTGAGAGAGGTACGGACAGTTGCCTGATGTTCTCGACATTGGTTCTAACCACCCGCAGCATGGTTATTCTGGAAATATCACAGTTCTTTCTCAAGAGACACATCCCCCGATTGACCGGTATGGGATTTCTGAAACCAATGATCATTGTTGACGCATGTCCACAGAACAAAGTTGAGCAAGGCTTTGATAACAGATTCGTCAAAACTTGAATGGAGGACAGCTGCCGACCTTAAGATCAAGTATGGTACCACCCTTCGCACTGGCGTCGTGGGTATATATCTTGCTGGAGGATTCATATTCTGAATTATCGTTAGACGGTAACCTCCGTTGATACATCATCAAAATTCGTTGTCTTTGATGGAGGAAAGGAATCCGTTTCCTACGAAACTCTGATTCTCGCTATGGGGGGTACTCCCCGTCGGCTACCTATTCCTGGATCGGACCTCGAGAATGTATACACGTTCCGTAGTATCGAGGACTCGAAACGTGTTGACGCAGGTAATATCGGTCCATCGACTTACGAGGCCTTCTAAATGCTTTGAAATCTTCTAGCGGCTCAGGAGGGAAAGCGAATGGTTGTTATTGGAAGTTCCTTCATTGGTATGGAGCTTGTTGTTGCCGTTGCTAAGCGGGGGCTTGCGTCCATCGATGTCATCGGCATGGAGGAGCACCCGTTCCAGAACGTATTGGGCAAAGAAGTGGGCCAAGGCCTTCAGAAGGTTGTGATGTTGATTTTTCGATTCTTATTGTCCTCATTTCAACTTTTTCTTATCATAGTATCACGAGTCACAAGGCGTCAAGTTTCACTTGGGTACACAGGTTGAGAAGATCATACCATCGGAAAGCGACCCGTCGCTGGCTGCTGGTGTTGTTGTCAACGGACAGACTCTTCCCGCTGATTTCATCGTCATGGGAGTCGGCGTGGTTCCAGCGACCGAATTCTTGAAGCAGAGCGGCTTCCAGCTCGAGAAAGACGGCGGAATCAAGGTTGACGAATACTTGCAAGTTCAAGGGAAAGAAAATATTTATGCAGTCGGTGGGATTGGTTGTTCGTTATGGTGTTCCTCGTACCGACATTTGATACAGGCGATATTGCTTGGTACCCACAGCAAAAGACGGGAGAGAGCCGTAGGATAGAACACTGGAACGTCAGCAACTACCCATCCTCGCAGGACTACCAAATTCCATCGCTCACTTGTTCTCACAGGTTGCAGGTAACCACGGCCGTGCTGTTGGTAGGACTATTGCGGGTGACCGACAGCCATTTGCGAAAGTGCCAGTCTTTTGGAGCGCCCGTACGTTTTGAACGTTGCACCAGGGACTTCACTGACGAAGTTTCGTCAGAGGGACAGCAGCTTCGTTACTGTGGTCTTGGCGCCAATTATGACGATATTATCATACATGGCAACCCTGACGAAATGAAGGTAAGTTACGTGTGCGTAAAACCCTGGCTCGACAGTCTACTTACTTATCTCAAGTTCATTGCGTACTATGTACATCGCGGCGAGGTTGTTGCTGTATCTAGGTAAGACATTCTCCCTGAACTGTAGGTCGCGTGCTACAAGGCTTGCGACTTCAGCATGCAGAATGACCCGGTAGTCAGCAAAGCATCTGAGCTCTTGAGACTTGGACTCATGCCATCTCCCGCTGAGCTTAGGGCAGGAAAGGTGCGGCACAAATTTCCACGAGGTAGCTTTTCTTGATTATTTTTTAGAGCCTTCTCAGTATCGATATCTCCACGACTCCCGCAAAATCACGCGTCGAGTCTGTCTGAGACTTCTTACTAGTAAAAGAAACGTTTGTTCTTCAGGATTCATAAGACCGGAATTTGTACATTATTGCCATGGGAAGGTACCGCGAGTTGAACACGTATTAGGTCTTCATCCTTTGTCCGCAGACCGATAATGTCCAGGGATGTTGTCTTCTATAGCGTCCAGTGCACACCTTGATCAAGGTGGCGTCGAAAATTTGATCTGAACCAAGAGGTTGGCGTTTTAAACTTTGAAAATCCCTCGCATTATCAGCGATGGAATTGATCAGGGACATCAACAACCTCAACCTCAACTCTTTCAATGATAATGACGTTCCTGCCCTTCGATAACTTGTTTTTGAATGTTCTGTGAAAAAGATCTCGCATCCGACCAAAAATTAACATATTGTGTTGCACTCAAAACCGAGTAAGGAATCCACTGCAAAACGTCTACGATCTACAGCTATTTTACAACATGATCTTTTGTCGATCCTGATGGATCATCGAACAAGAATTCGATGCTTGCATGTCTCCAATACGGGCAAACATCTAATCTAGACGTCCAAAAGCGGCGCTCGTCGAGCAGTCAATTACAGTCGTTTCTTCTTTCCAATCCACTCTCAAGGAATGCAAGTTGATCTAGTCCGGAGGACTCAGTATAGGTTGTGGGTGGTGTCAGGTCGGAGAGGGTGATTGAAGTGAAAACACCAGGGTCATCAGTACGGTTGACATGCCATAAATGGAGGTGCATTCGAGTGGCAAGTATGACGTGAATGATGCCTTGGAAACTAGACACGAATGACCGGGGTTGTAAGCGTTGCTTGCCAACAAAGCTTGGTATGGACGTACTCTTGGAACATGCCGCTATACGCGTACTGTATCAAACGTGAACACAATACATTCTTTCAATAGATAGGTGACGCACGTCGAGGAGCAGCGATGTCAGAACATTCACTACTGAGAAACCTTTGGAAAGGATGAGCAAGGATGAATCATTCCACTCTCGTACTTACCCAAACCGCATGCGTAATAGAACACATTGTGTTTCAATATAACAACATATAAACGGTCGTCAGATACGCGCCACTTTTGTATGGCGCATGTGAGCGTGAGGGAGATTAGCACTGCATCAGTATGAATCAAAAGACGTTTTCAAACATCAATTTTCAGTGACGCACTCAGTTCGAATACAAACAAACAAAGATAAGGCACGAAAAGCCCCATGCTTCCTGAAGACTGGTAGCAACCTGTAATGCCCGGAATCGAGCTGGTCACAACTGCGAAATGAAAATTCAGTCAAACATTGCAAGACAGGCGGGAGGGAATCCATACATGGTGCATTCGCGGTGACGGAAAAGACGGCAGCCATAGCCCCCGCAAATAAAGTCTGATACTGCGTTCGTATGAGAAAGCTACGACACTCATTGCGCATAACTCACTACAAAAGTCAATAGCATTGCTGCCAGGACGATCTTATTGTTATCCCATAGCACGTACGTCCTGAGTACGAAGAAAGCTGGAGAAATCAAATCTTTGCACTCGTGATAGAGATAATAAAGAAATTACATTCTGAAGAGACAAACATTATCAAGCTAAAACCTGTAGGAGAGAAGAGAGATTAATGACTGAATATCCCAACATATAATTTGATGCACATGAGCAGATGTTGTTGACAAATTGACAAGTCTAGGTTGACCATCAGATAAGCAGAGCTCTTGTCCGTCGCAAGTCCACATACATCAGGAGTCTCGTCTGGGGCGAAGTTCACTGGTATAAGTTTATCAATATGGTATATCAGATCCATTCAGGCCCAAGACGTACTGTACAAATGAGTAACAAAAAGAAGGAAAGGCACATAGCGTGTTACAACGTACAGAAGTTTGACCCTCCTCCAGCGAGAGCAAAACAGAAACATCCCCTTGGAAAAGTACACAATGAGCATGCGAAATTGATTTTGAAGATATTTGTGTCACCTCCTCCTGTATTGAGCAGGCATAGTCGTATGTCTAGGTAGGAATCGAATGGTCAAGTCGAAAATTGGAGCGAGAAGATGATCATACCCAGAATGTAGCCATCGACGCTAGATTATCTGCGTTAGCAGAGGGCAATCTGAGTCAAATGAAGCAGCACATACCATAAATGTACTGGAAGTAATTGACTTTCATCAGAGGTTGTTTGCATTGCCCAGAGGAAACCATACCGTAAAGACTTGGAGACTCCTAGCGGCTGCGATAACATCAGTAGAGTACTTCAAATCCATCATATGGAGAAGCAAGGGAGCGAATATTTCCAGCTGAGAATCAATGCGCTCGAAACCAGAGGTGTTTAATGAGGGCCCGGGCATGGCGTCGAATGGGATATCATTAGCACAAGCCCCGGCGCGCTCACATAAGTAAACCAGTGAAGTGAAGCGATGCCGAAGAAGCACTGTTAATCGCGTTTTCAATACTAGTATAGCTTAGCTGGCACCAGATACAGCACGTTCTCCTGTCACGTCAAAAATAAGTATCGAAGCACATATGGTTTCAAATTCATACCGCGACAGTTACTGCAATGCTTTAAGTTAGGTTTCAGTCAGTGATGGGGGCAACCAGTGTGATGCCGTTCTCGAAGAAGACTCAACCGCTTAGTAGCATCATCATTGGCAGTGTAATCCTTGTCATGGGGATATCAATGGGGTAAAAGCTTCAAGTTGGACCCTGAAATTTTCAAAGCGAACGACATTGTAATAGTACTAGTGGGCGCAAATCGGGGACAACCGCGTGATCAGAGGAGTCTGGGACTGGCGTGGCCTTGCATCATAACCTGAAATACTACTAGTAGTAAATAGCAAAATGTGCCAAGTTGGCCCGGGTAGTGCGTGGGAATGAAATACCAAAATAGGGTGCGTGTGTTGCAGGCACCCTGCTCCTGTTGCGTCAGAACCACTGCGGCCTGCAACATATAGTGACTCCATCGACACATCATGGGTCTCTTGTTTTCTATCCCCCTCGCTGGTCCGCTGGGGACAATCGCAGCATCATGCCTTGGCGGTCTTGCATTTTGCTTTACTTCAACTGCTGGTGGGATTCATCCCGGAATTTTGCACGTGTAGAACTGCAACTGATACATTTCTTAGCGTCCATGTTTTGCAAGTCTTGTAACTGCAACTCCTCGATAGCGACGAGAGTCGGTTTCGCAGTAAGTGAAATGAATGGCAGTTTGAACGAGCACTCATCATATTTGCCTAGATAATCTTCATTCTGAACTCCCTGCTAGCATGGCTCATGAAGACTCCATTTGCAATTCGAAAGATTGAGCATTGGAGTTATGACTACATAAAGATGGACTGCGATGAGGGCAAGTGTTACGGTGTTCTTGCGGTACGTTCAATGCATTTCGCAGTTGATTTGATGTAGATCCCACGTTTACTCAGGTTCATCGTATTTGTTTCGCCTTATCTCTATTCCATGCGATCCTCAGCTTGTCTCTCATTGGCGTCAAAGAGTCTAGGGATAAGCGTGCCGCAATACAGAATGGGTAAGCACCCTTGTTTCGTGTTGAATGTTTGGAATATACTCATCTAAGCTAGCTGGTGGGGCCCAAAGGTTCTACTGTGGATTTTGCTCGTCGTGGTTTCATTCTTCATACCGAATGAATTTTTCATGTTCTGGGGCAACTACGTTTCTCTTATAGGTGCCACCATATTTATCCTCCTCGGTTTGGTTCTCCTGGTCGACTTCGCCCACTCATGGACAGAAATGTGTCAGGAAAACTGGGAGAACTCAGATTCGACCCTATGGCAATGGATCCTCATAGGCTCTACTGCTGCGATGTATGTGGCGTGTATCACCCTGACCGGCATTCTATACGCCTACTTCGCAAGTTCCGGATGCACTCTCAACCGGTTCTTCATCTCATTAAATCTGGCCCTTTGCATCATTATCACTATTATGTGCATACATCCTGCCATTCAAGAGTCGAATCCTCGGTCGGGCCTCGCTCAATCCGGAATGGTCGCTGCATACTGCACCTATCTCGTTGTCTCCGCTGTTAGCAATCACGCACACCAATCTTGCAATCCGCTCAGCCGGACCGACAAGACGCGGACTACCACTGTTGTTCTTGGAGCAGTCTTCACCTTCTTAGCTATCGCCTATTCTACCAGTCGCGCGGCGACACAGAGCCGTGCATTGGTGGGTAAGGGAAAGAAAGGTGGCGCAGTTCAACTTCCGGTCGACGTTAGTGAGCCTTCGGAAATGGACGTTGTTAGCACTCAACCAGGAAAAACGGAGTCGCCAAGATATCAAGCTCTTCTTGCTGCTGTTGAAGCCGGGTAAGTGATAGTACTGTAGACTCATATTTGGTCGTGACGATTTGCCAGAGCAATCCCTGCATCCGCTCTGGATGAAGAGGATGACGACGATGAGGATGATGACTATGGAGACGCCAAAGATGATGAACGTTCCGGCACGAGATACAATGTGAGCACATCGCAACATCTTCTATAACATTCACCTTATATGCACAGTATTCCTGGTTCCATGTCATCTTCGCTATTGGTGCAATGTATGTTGGCATGCTCCTGACTGATTGGTAAGTCGTCATTCAATTATACGCGGGGCATTCCACTCATCTTTTCCACGTAGGAATGTGGTGTCCACGGAACAGGGTTCTGTTGACTCTGAGGAGGTCGTCCGTATCGGCCGCTCGGAGACCGCGATGTGGATGCGCATAGTAAGCAGTTGGGTGTGCATGTTACTGTACATGTGGAGCTTGCTTGCGCCCGTGTTGATGCCAGATAGGTAGGTGATTTTGATTACAGTTATCGAACTAGTCTCATCATTTTTACAGGTTTGGAGATATGTAAAATCAAGCTTGCTTACTTCATCTCATTTTGAAACGAACTACCATTAAACTTTGGACTAATGATGCGCCCATTTAATGTATTATGATGACTTTCGTGCTCATAGTTCTATGGTTTTATTTGGATGCCTCTTTCCTATCCACAAGATGGGTTCGTGAGCCTTTTGATGTTCGCGAATCATCCATCAACTTCGTTCCTGTGATTGGAAACGAGGACAAATCTGATGGTTGTTGATGCGAGATAGGCCCGGTCAAATCAAGATCGACTGACGAAGTACCTTGGTCCTCTGAGGTACCTCCTGAAGAATTTTGCGCCACAGGCCAACTACAAGCAGTTGTATCCGAATGGATACGGGTGTGGCCACACTCCGAGCTGATGTGAATGATTCTGTCATGTCACAAACGATTTTAGATGGGTAAGTAACTTCTTTGCTAACATCCACATTCCAATGTTATGCTTCGCCGGTTCATTGTTGGAGGTAAGCCCAAAGCATCATTAGAACCGCAGCCTTGTTTGACATAAATTACGCAGTTCCTTGTGATTATTCCTGGGCGGTGTACTACAATGCTGCTAGAATGTAAGCTTGGCGACTTGAAACGGCATTTTAAGAGACTATCACGGTCATGAGGCAAGCTGCGGTCAACTTAGCGCCGTCGAAAAGGCGTGCTACCCCATAATGACGAGCCTTTATGCCAAATGGGCCAAGGCTTGAAATGGATTGTAAGTTATCGTAAACCTGGAGACTTTTATGATCTGAACAACCTGCCGGCCAAAGGTAATGGAGTTGGGCAACTCCTGATTGTCTTCGGAGGCTAGGTACTGATACCTAACTTGTCGGTGCATTGAGAATCTTGTGTCATAAGCATATCTACGGCCTGCCCGTCGCGCTGCAGATCGTCCAGAAGGGGATGTTATTGATTACCTTCCGCTGTTCTGTCTTCGGACAGAGTCGACCAGTGCGCACCGGAGGCACGCAACTCAGGGCGTACGCTCTTCCGAGTGCTGTCTCGTGAGTGACTGTGCTCATCATTGGTGCAATGGTGTATTGAAATAAAGTTTTTTCTCGATTCTCTTCAGTAGGACCATTGTGAGATGTGTAGATGGAGTGCTATATAATGCCAGGTTTATCCGATGAAAAACCAACACGAGCAGCTCACCCATTATGATTTACTCAGTTACTCGGCTGTTCTTCATCGTTGTCGCTGTCGTAGTCCCCTCTGTCTATGCCCACATTGCCTTCTGGCACCCGAGCATGTGGGGCTTCAACGTCACAGACAAGGACCCAGCATATTCTTACGACAACCGTCCTGTTACTCCCCTGGCGCGTATGACGTTTGACGAGTGGTGGTTCCACAACCACCTTCGGTATCCTCCACACCCAAATGACGTCTTTGAGCTGCCCGCCGGGAAAGCTGCCATTGCAGAACTCGGGTGCAACAAGGGCGCGACGACGTGGTGGAATTCGTCCGAAGGGTTAGTCATCTGATTGCATGTTCCGATCATGATGTATGCTGAACTCGATGGTATAGTGGAGATGTCCGTCAGGGGGACTGGCCATGCCCCAGATCCACTTCTGTCCAGTTCCACACCAAAAGTGTCGACGACGTGAAAGGTTGTGCGCTTGCCATTGTTCAGGAATCGGACGTCAGCAAGATCAAACCAGAGGACTTCACGGTCTTTAGCGTCAACCAGACTTGCGTCTGGCACAGATTCACCACATTCCAGGTACATAATTCCTGCGATGACCAAAGATCTTCTGACCCCAACTCAACAACGACAATATTAGGTTCCTGCTGACATGCCTGCCTGTCCTGGCGGAAAATGCACGTGTGCATGGTTCTGGATCCACTCCCCTGACAGCGGCTCTGAACAAAGTAAGGCGGTTTCCTTCGTTATCTAGTTATCCTGACTCGGTGCCTTCCAGTGTATATGAATGCCTTCCAGTGCACAGTAACGGGTTCTAAGCATGATGCTCCAGCTCTCATGAAGCCTCAAGTTGCAAGACGCTGCGGAGCAGATCCTGAACACGGAATTACTCACCCCACCCCTAGCAACTGTACGCACGGAGCGAAGCAACCATTGTACTGGCTGCAAAATGAAAGCAACAACGTGAGCATTTGGAAACCTTCCACGCGATACCTAATCTGAACCTTGTCTGGTTAGATGTTCGAGGACTATATGGGTCCACCTTTTTACAACGACCTTTACGATTTTAAAGATGGCGCCCAGAACGACATATTCGTGACGAGCACGAAAAATCCTGCTCATAGTAAGCGGGATGTATATCAGCCGTCTCAATTCTCAAGGTTCTGGGGCAACATTAATGAACTTCTTGCTTTGAGGGAGGCAACGGAAGAGGAAGTTTAGGAAGGATTTATCTCGTGCTTAACTCACCTTGTAGTTTAGATTCACTTCGGACATGTAAAATGATGTGTATTATGGTTGTTTCACAACACGCGCAATCTGCTTCTGTAATTCAAATGAATTCTGTTGGTCGAGCCACTGGGTCAAGCCGGACATGTGTATTATGGCTTTTGGGAGGAGATAGTCATAAATCCGGTATAGTCGACGATAAAACACCATGGCGAATTTGGAACGTGCACCAAATCCTTGATCTCTGTAACTCAAATTAAACACCACGAGGGGTAAACTACTCAGTAACTCACTGTTGCCCTCGAACGGAATACTTCTGCCACGTGCACCGAGAACGGGCCCTCGGAATCAGGCATATCTTTCGTCTTCGATAACCAGAGGGTACAATCTGTCATAAATGTAAACGAAGGACCCAAGGCAGGCTTTCTGTTTGTTGATGCAAATGCGGAACTCTGATTGAATGGTGCAGCTGCTGATGTTCCATTGATCACCTAGATAAAATGAGAAGCAGGTGCGAGTTTGTGTAACAACCTTACCATGATAGTTATCCCGAAAGTCTGAGCAAGCTCGCGTAATCGGCGCATAAACGTTGTCATCATGGCATGTCCTTGGGAAGATACTGCACTTAGGGACGGAAGCAGAAGTGGGGTTATAGAGTCAATGACTATCCACTGGACAGCTGGTCCAACGGTCCTAGAACTCTGCAAGTGAGATAACATAATTCAGGAACAAAAAGTGCAAAAAGAGATGGAGACATACCGAAAGCGAGTTGCGCAGTGCGTCAAGGACATCGTGTACTGCCTCGATGTTGAAACCTAAGGATACCTGCAACCTCTCTAATAATTTATCAGATACCTGGCAGACCTCCGTTAGATTCTCACTACGAGATCAATGATAAATTTACCGCTAAATCAAAATGTCGCACTAGCTGAGCAGTCTTCTCTGCAGAGAAGTCACCGGATGTATCGATCCATAAAGCACAAGAATCCGCATCAGCAAGAAGACCCTGAATCACTATCTGCAGCGCAAGTGCCTGTCATCTTCATTGTAAAATTTCCTCGGGAATGTACTTCAACTCATCTGACCGTTTTACCTGACCCTTTAGCTCCAGATATTTCAAAGACTCGAGAGTCGCCAAAGCCACCAACAAGGTCATCTAGTTCCTTCACACCACAGCTGGCTTGAGAATGTTTCTCGGATATCCGTCTTGAGCCAGCCAGAATCTCGTCTCCCCGATGTCCAGGGACGGATGCCTGTTCTGCTACTAATTCGGTGAACTTTTCTAGGTCTGAAAGCGTTACAGTCCCGAGTGGTAATTTCTTGATAATGTCCAAGCTGGAACCAAAGAAGAGAAGATCGGTGTCCGTTCGGATGCCACACGAATGGTCGAGTGCTGCTACCAGCTCTGCAGGGATTAAAGGAACTACGGATTCTAAGCGCATGATGAAGAATTAAGATAAGCGAATTGGTGTGATATCAAAGAACATGGCATATCAATTGCAAGGAAGACTTGGACAGTCGGGTACAACCACAGTTCCAATGATCACATGCACATTCTCGTCTCACAACCTGCCTTTTGGGGCTATTTCACGAACTGTGATCCTCCACCGACGCACGTTTAAACCAGTCGCGCGGACGATATCAACCGATGGCTGAGCCTCCCCAGACTGATGTCTCTCGTCCTTCAGCGCTGCCTACAGCCAAGTTACTTCAGCGTCCCACTTTCAATCAAGCTCTCGTTGATCAGAACTCGGATGAATACCTTGACACAATCGAGGAAGAATGGAATAAGAAGCTAGATGCTGAGGTAGAAGTATTGGTTGATGGTATGGTCGATATTGTCAGTCTGGCATCAGTGAGCGTCATACGCACCTTCTCGAGCTGAACCTCAACCTCTGTTAGATCGGAGACAAGGACAAGTTTCGAATCGCACAAGAGTCATTTCAGGCCGAATCTCGCGCCGAGTCTATGGTATGAAAACAAACCCTGTCAACTACGGGTTGCTCATTATCGAAATCATCCAGGTCCGTGCAGCCAATTCACTACTATCCATAACACATTCTTTGAAGTTGCTGCTTCTCTTGTCCGATGAGGCTCAAATCGCCCACCGTCGGGATGCAGAACTCAAGCACGTGCAACAGGAAAAGAATGAAGCTCGCCAGAAAGTCGCCGAGCTTCTCGATAGGTTGATGAATCCAAAAGGCGAATTGTCGCAATGAGACGTCATTCCCTATGATTCTGTCGGATTCACCCCCACCTTCTCCCGTAATCCTGGGGGAAAGTTCTGATATCAAGCTCGCATGTTGCTGCGGAGGAATATTTATACCTTCCAGGCGCCTCTGCACTGAGCACATGGGTCCGACTCTGGTTTTGGGCCATATCTTCCGGAACGTCCCCTCACATCCCATTGTGATGAGGGCGGCCGGCCCATAGTGCAGTTAGCACTTCCCGATACCCAAATTTTTGCTCATGTCGTGCTGTTTCGCGAATCTCCAGCCTGGTACCACATCACCAGTTAACTTACTCGAACACAATTACTGCAGTATGGATGTCACTTCTTCATTTCCGCTGCGCTCTGCTCAAATTTCAGCTATGTTCGAGGACCCTTAGCGTTCTGCAGTATAAAATAGCCCATGCACACTCCCTACTGCAGGTGATAATATCCAGTATCGAAGTCTCGTTTCTCGCACTCGTTATCATCAGTATCGCCATCTCTATTTTCTATCATCTCAGACTCATCACATCACATTCTCTGTAGTATAACCCTCGCTGACGTTTATTTGATTCCCCAGCTCATTTATGTTCCACTAGCGGTCTCCACATCCCTTCGACTTAGACTCGCAGCAAGAGCCACTTAGGTTCTTACATCGCAACAACACTCACATGCACTGACCTCGAAATTATCATGTGCTAGATCCTAAATGATTGTTGATCCGTCTATTTACTATCTCCATCGCGAATAACAATTGAAACGACGAGACCCGCCCAAGATTTCGCGCATAATGGTTGTGTGGTTCTGTCCTATCGCTTTCATTTTCTGATTTTCGGTTACAACGCAACACGCTACGCTACGACATGAGGTATGCAGGAATGAATTGAGCTTGTAGAATGGATATGCGGGCCACTAAATGTCCAAAAATATTTTCGAAAAATACATCTTCACGCCTTCTGCACCATGGACGATCGCCCCAATCACTCCGTCCGGCCGTATCACAAACACCTTCGTCTGGTCGGCTTGGACGAGGTAAGCGGAGTAAGCGTGGCCCTCCTGATCAACAAGGAGGTCAGCGGCAGGAGATGCAACAGGCGTCGCTGATGCTGATGCTGGCAGAACGACTGCAGATCGCACGACACTTTTGTCGCATGCCTCCAGTGCACCCAAGATTGGGGTAGCATCAGCAAGACTCGGCGCGAACACAAGCGTTGTGTGGTACCAGGGTCTGTACAGGCTAAAAAGCGTCGTCACGTCAGGCTCTGCACGCCCCACCTGTAGCATATTGGGCGCATCAGGCGCTCTGTCCCCAGCCTCCAGATGTCCCTCATCAAGCACTCCGTATGCGTTGATAGGCTTCCCCTCAACTGGAGTCACAAATTCATCGAGTACGATGGTGCTGAATCTGCAGTTGATGCCAAGCATGAAAAGAATGGGTGTTCGTCCGGTCGACAGGTCTCCAGACGTTATTGTCCTGTTGAGAATCGTGGTGGTCACCTCGAGCATCTCAGAGATTACAGGCAGACGCTCGGCGTTGTATGTCTCGAGGAGAGATTTGTCGGCGAGCCCTTTGTGGACGAGTGCAAGTTTCCATCCTAAATTGAACTGATGTAGGGCGCGGTCAGTTGTAACACATATGCTACATCTACCTGACTCACTGCATCTTGTACACCCGAATTGAGTCCCTGTTCGTAGACAAATGAGCGTGTATTTACAACATTCGGGTCAACCATACCTGACCACCCGTTGGGCTGTGGATGCTTGAATGTGTGTTAACAGCAGTCTGCGAAGAACGCATTCAAAGATGGACATACTGAGCAGCGTCTACGACAATACCCATGAGCACGGCCACACACATCTCAAACAGAACCACATACCACCCGCAACGAACACTCGACCTTCACTAAACTTATTCACCATCCGGATGTTGGCCCTAGAACAAACCGATAAACGCGCATCGACACAGACAGAAACACAGAACGGTACCGGAAGTCACTCATCCAAACCAGCTTGTTGAACGTGATCTCCGTTGGTATTAACGACGCGATGGTCTTGAAGACAAGCTCTTCACTCTCAGCGATCTTTGTCAGGTCTAGTTCGCGGCCGAAGAGGAAAAATTGCCAGCCGTCCTCGCCAACTTCGTCTGTTGGACGTAATGAGCAGCTGCATATCGTCAATATACACGTCTCCAAGCATCAAGAAGAGAAAGTGAACATACCCTCGTTCACTAAAGTTTCCAAATCGGTGCCAATACTTTGAGACCGGATTAGGACAGCTTGTCCTTAAATGTGTAGAAAATGGGCGTACCTCTCTATCGAGGCCAACGCCAGTCAAACAGATATCTCCAGTCACAACCCGGAAATCGTCTCTAGTCTCGCCCAAAAATGGGAGCCCAAGTTGCTTGCGCACGACGCCTGCAAAGCTGCCTTCAGTCTCATTCATCCCGGTGCATTGATCTGGCTCTCACCTTTAGCACCATCAGCGCCGATAACCCACTTGGTATCGAAAGTCTCTGACATGCCGTTATTGGTTAAAATAGCAGTGACTCCTTCATCAGACTGCTCGAACGAGCGCAGTTCGGTGCCCATCTCAACAGAACAAGAGAACTTCTCTAGATGGCGTCGCAGAATCACATCTAGGAGCTGTTGACCTATCATTTTTGGGACATGCTGAACGAAACAAATCAGCACGAAGCTTTGATCAGGTGACTGTGTTGCGCACGAATGGTATTGCTGGGGAAGGATCTACATGCGGGACCATTGATGATTCTTTCAGAGGTTCCAACGTCCCAGGATTGTATGAACGGGTGAGAGGGACTGGTTTTCCCAGGTCATTGACTTCTGAAACATCCAGGAAGTTGTAAAGTTCGAGGGAGCGCGGCTAGATAGAGAATGAGGCCAGGGGACGATTTGGCAAGTGGATGTGTGACAAACCCATATTCCAGCACCACGCTGTCCGATGCGAGGATGTGGGTCTTTATCGATGATGCGAACTGAGATACCGTTTTGGAGAAGCGTCAGCGCTGCCACCAGACCCGCTGGCCCAGCGCCTACCTAACAAGGAATTCAGAATATGTACTATCATTGGCAGGTCACTTACAATTAGCACGGGAGGATGAACAGAATCCATCTGATGGTAGGAGGATGAGATAGTTCGAACTTCGAGGATTTGGGTCGTTATAACATGGGGGCAGGGCCGATCATTCGGAACGGGTACTATGGAAATGACATGTCGTCCAGCTGCGTATCACTTACTAGTACTTGATGTCCTTACAAAAAACTTGCAATTGCCGAAGACGTACGTACGTCTTTCGACCTTCGAACGCACTTCTTTTACATTGCAATCACTCCTCGTGACACGCCCGTCTCAATCAGCGTATGATCAAAGACCTAGTCCCATTCGTAAGAAATGTTACATGATGATTTGTCAAATGCTCACTAAATACAAGTTCATGACGCAGACTCATGACCGTCGACCGTGACGCCAAAAGAATGTTGCACGTGCCACCTGCCGCGGTCGTGACGTGGCGTATGGCACTGCCACAAATGCTAGTGGTTCCAGTAGTTAGGGGTACCAGCCTAATGTGACACTTGTACCTATATCCCACTGTACCAACTCGGCGTAGCAACCTGTCATAGTAATGGATGTTCTAACAGTACTTGTCTCTTTCATGGACAGTGACAAGATTATTTTGAATGAGGTCACGAAAGCTTGTATGAGCATCAACCAACCATCCAAGACATCTCGTATAATGACGACTCAACGTGATAAGTAAAATATGGTCATGAGCCCGTATAACTTGATCTGGGATTCGAGTGTAGAACATAGGAACACTTAAACATTTGAAGTCAGTGACCTGTCATCAGTGCCGCATCAAAATTCCTACTGACACTAAATAAATACTTTCCCCTTATTGCATCTGATGTATCTGATGATTGTCCCTCATGCGCATACCCGAGTCAGCTTCAGGTAGAAAGGTTTTGGTAATCGTAATACTGAACCTGTCATGCGAGCTGGGGTGGAGACTCGGAGTCTTTTGGTGGCCACAGCCTCGTCGAATATCCAAATCCTGTAATGGTGACGACGCAGCATTAACAGGATAATAGCGACTATAAAGTGACTTGATTAACCACATCCTGTGATACTGATGAACCGTGACTGCACAAGTCATAAACATTCAAGCTTGCTCGAAGTCCTCGAGTCCGGAGTTCGTTTGTTTGACACCGTAGCATTGCATGAGTCGTTTATGTCTAGACAAACTGCCTTTCAAAGTCCCTAGCTCTGAGTTGAGCCGAAATCCGCTCTTCCAAGTAGTACACAGGAGTATCGGGGTAGATCTACGTCCAGAAATGTCAGTTGTCAATTCTTGTAAGATATCACGATTAAATTATGTTACCGTGAAGCCGTCGTTGGGAGTAGGTCCACTCGTCAAGTTGGAACCAGCTTGCCTAATAAAGAATCTCTTACATGCTGTTTCCAAATTCGCGAGGATTAAAGACTTACCAGATGAGTACACCACTCAACCTGCTATCGACCACGGTGGAGTACCAATTCTCGTAGGTCGTGATCTGGTTCTGGTCAGCGAGTACACCGAACTCTTCCATCAGCACAGGTTTATTGAAGGTAGCCTGAGAATTGCAGTGGTTCTCGATCCATTCTTGACCCCAGACCATCGCGCTGGCAGATAATCAGTCCATGGACCAACGATCTACATTGGACTGCGCGCTGACCTCGGAGTTTCCTTACCCCAACTGTACTAATTCAGCGAAAAAGATTTGTGAGTTATAGTGTGATCATAGCGGCCAGTATTGCTGTTCGACATACGGGGTATAGCTGGTTTTATTTAAACTTCAGTCACGACTGTTCTGATAACGAAAAGAAAAGATATACGTGGAAAGTTCCAAAGTCGATGGTGTCGATGGCCAAGTTGGCATCGAAGTCGATACCCTGAGAGCCACTAGGGGTAAGTCAGTAAATGTTCTGTTGTTCTGAGGCGAAGGTTTACAATCAACTTACTCGCATGCAAAGTCGGTGGAGTTGGGTAAGTTGAACCAGCCCTCGTCTCCGAGACCAACTAGATGGTTGCTATCGAGAGACTTGATGTAGCCAGACATAGTCTTGACCCAATCCGTGATCGTGGTGGTAGTACAAGTACCTGAAGTAGAGCTGTGGTGCGTCAGGCAAATGTTTCCTATTCGAAGAATACTCAAACCTGGTGGAGCCAGTGCAACGCGGTTCATTTGCTGTAAATCACAGTAAATGATAGAGATCGTGTAAAGAAAGACACGTCACCTACCAAGCTCCCAGCCGAAGATGGTGGGCTCTTCGACGTACCTCTCAACCCACACCTTCACGTAGTTTTGGAAGGCGGCCTTAATGACCTCGGTGTCAGTAAGAAATCTGATGGTCAAATACTGATCACGTACAATGACATCGGGGTTAGAGTAGAAGTAGTCGTGGGGCTGACCTTCGCCAAGAATCTGATTAACATAAACATCCATCCCGCCATAGTCTGACCAGTTGTTCGTGCTAAATGTTTGTTCAGTCACAACATGTTGTATAAAACTATCTGACGCACAGCGTAACGATAAGGCGAATGTTATTTGCCTTAGCGGCAGCCACAACATTATCTTGTACGAGTTATTGAGCATCAGCCAACAGGAAAACTAGATCATCTCGACTTACCGAAGTTCCCAAGACCAGTCGAACCGTAATTTATGGTAGGGGTGCTTCCGTTCCAGAGCTGGTAGTAGTCGCTACTAGCAGAGGTGACTTCATTAAAGCCCCTGACAAGACCTTATCAATGGACTGTCTGTTCATATGAACTTGGCTACAAACCATGTTCGGACAGTAGTCCCGCCGGCGTTGGCAATGTCATTAAATGCGACATCCATTTCGTCGGTGGTGAGACCAGTCAAGCCAACCCAGTAGGAGTTGGAGCTACAATGTAACTCTGCATGAGGACAGTCTGAGTACACATGATGACTGCTCTGCGCACCCAAAGACAGTGTATGGTTGGCCATCAAGGGTGAAGCTTTGGCCATCAACCTCGACGAACGATGTCGATTGCCTAGCTACAGGTTTAGCGAACTCAAGATGCCGTCAGTCAAACGACGTAACGATATGATAAACCCGCTCACCGATACCGTGGCCAATGCCAAAGTAAGAAGGATTGCCTTAAGCTTCATGCTGTAATCCCAGCTGCAGTGGAGACACCAACATATTCCTCGACTCGACTTTTAGAGGCCCACAGGGGGGAAGCGGAAAAACATTGGCATCACAGGCCACTCACGATTAAAATTAACCAAACGATGGATAGCGCGAGATTTCGCCGTTTGGAGGAGTGGTTTAAAGTTCTTGAGACACTGACTCATGCACCCCTCATGAAAGAATTATGGCCAGGAGCCTAGCACCACAAAAGAAGCGACTGTCTTCCTTCTACTGATCTGCCTGCTGGAGACTAGACAGCCTCGTTTTTGAGCAAAAGGATTTGAATTTTGTTTGCTATGGGCCCAGGAATGATCCTTTCTTGGCAGGTATCAGAGAAGGGCTGATCGACAAAGTGACATTAGATGGTATAGACCGGACCGCTGGCGTCGCTGTGAGAATTTTCCGAACTGAAAAGGAGCGCATGAGGTCTGCCCTCATGATTCGTGTACTATTTCGAGAGCCTGTTTGGGTAATTTAAGGTAGTCAGTGTCATCCCACAACGCGGGCGCTATGCACCCGGTGATTGATAGTGAACATGGCGAAAGGAGGCTTGAGAACAATTAGCGAGGAGGCCAGACAAATGCAAGTGCCGAGAAGCACCTGATATTGACTCTTGAGGGACTAATAACGTTGGATTCACATGGACGACGCGTCGTGTGTTTTCACGATGATAGGCAGACTTGGGCTGTGCCAATGTGCATGCGATAATTGTAATACAAAGCGTGTTATATCCTACAGCATCTTCTCGCTTGCAATCAGTTCCTCCAGCTTATCGACGTACGTACCGCTAAGTTGTGCAACAGACATGAGCGGCCGTCGAACATGAATTTCTCCATATCCGAAATGCTTTGATATCAATGTCTTCATAGCACCAACTCCTCCAGCCTTACGTGTTGCCCAATCTCCCTGACCTAGCTGAGCTTGAATTTTCATAGCCTCGTCGATCTTTCCTGCCTGGTAAAGCGCGTACATCTTCATGTGTAGCTTAGGCACGAGGTTCGGGAGCGCGGCAATTGCGCCAGCACTTCCGGAGAGAAGTCCTTGTAAGAGTACCTCTGATACACCAGCGAGAGTGCAAAATTCGGAAGGCGGCTTGACAGAAGTGATTCGGTGGAGCTTTCCAACGTTTCCGCAAGACAACTTAGTGCCCACGATGTTCGGGTGCTCTGAGAGTGTGAGGATGATATCGGAGTCTAGGTCAATGCCGGCAGTGACGGTTGGGAAGTTGTACACCATGTATGGCAAAGGTGAATAATCTGCAACCTGTAAATTCGAGGAAGTCAGCGACTCAGTCCGGTCAAGTTTATGTATAGAGGGCTTACTTCACGGTGGTAACGAATGATGTTATCTTTTGTCATGTCGCCGGGCCAGACGGAAGGCGTCAATACGAGTACAAATGCAGCACCAGCGTCCTTTGCATCTACGCAGAGCTTCTTCGTCTCTCGTGCAGATTGGGCACCGCAACCTGCAATGATAACAACGTTCTGGAAGCCGTTTTCATCCAACGTCTTGCGAGTAAGGCTGATCGCCTCTTTACGCTCATCGTGGGACAAGTGTTGAGCCTCTCCATTGCTTCCCTGCACGACGATACCTGTAACACCTCCCTGAGCAGATTGGAATCTTATCAACTGATATCAGGGAGTCATAGGGCTGTTCGCACCTGAGCGAGCCGCAGGACATGAGACTTTATAGCAGGGACATCAAAGTCCTCGTTCGCTTTGAAGAATAAGACGGCGGGCACGTAAACTCCGGAAGGGGGTACTGCAGCTGACATATTGCAAAAATCAATCGATCAGGTTGGCAAAAAAAACAGCGTTTATATGGGTTCGGTCTCGCGACACCATCATCTTCTGGCGGAGCTCCGAGACCGCCATCATTCATTCATTGGGTGATAGTATATTTGAATATGGTCAGCTGGGTTGATGTGTTTTTCGGGTTAGCGAAGAGCTGGACAGTCTCAGGTCAAACTTAAGCTTTAGCATCAAACGCTGACTCAGCACTATATCACGTGATATGTGGTCCGCAGACCATTCTTGAAGCTGCTACTTAGGATTAAACGTCAACTCGAGTATCAACACGGTATTTTCTTGGTTCATCGAAACCTTGGCTTGTACGAGGCCAGACGTGGCAAGGGCGGCTGTCGATTCTGTCATTTGCATTCCATTTTCTGCCTTTAAGCCCAGGATTGCAGCATTTTCGACACGTTATGTACTCTTCGTTCCGCCGTCGTTTATCTGCCGCCTTGTTACCCAGGAAGGTCGTAACATATGGCCTCGCTGCTAGCAGAAAGGCTGCTGAATCGCATAGCCACGTGCACCGCCAATTTGACACGCTGTTGACATCTTCACAAGGCTCTGTCCGCCTGCGGCAACGGTATGCATCCCAAACCCCTGCCGCCTTGCGTAACCTCCACGTCCGCGCCATTTCATACTCTTCTATACCTCGATTTGTTGCCCGAGCATTTCGTGTACCGATAGCCGGTGCAGCTCTTGGCGCTGGCGGGCTTGGTTACGCCAATTACAAGTTTGAAGGTAAGTTCTCGTATATGATATGACACCTGTGCGTTCATCTTATTGCGACAGAACTGCGCAGTAAGTCAACTGCCTGGCTGTCGTCTGTCCAAGACGTAGCCACAGATTTTATAGACTCGGCTTCGGATGGCATCAAGTCGGTCTCGTCTCGTGTTTCTGCGGTCCAATTACCAGATATCGAAACGCCTCAGTTCCTCAAGGATCTCTTCGCATCTGCGGAGAACGGTGAGAAGTCGCGAGAAGAAAATTCACAGGAGGAGTCCTCAAACCGACGACTGCCGGAAGAGAACGCTGCTATAGCTGCTCTCATTGCTGCAACTATGTCTTCCCCCTCAGATTCAAATGCGTCTAATGAGGTCGACGGAAATGTCGATTCAAGACAGAATCAGCTGATGCATCTCACGAGGAAGCTTATTGAAATCAGAAGCATGTTGCTGAGCATTGACCAGAGCGATGCGCTGAAGCTCCCGAGCATCGTTGTTATTGGCAGCCAGAGCTCAGGAAAGAGCTCAGTGCTAGAAGCCATTGTGGGGCACGAGTTTTTGCCAAAGTATGGAATTGTACCGCCCAGTCAAGATTGTGCTGATTATGATGCAGAGGCAACAACATGGTCACTCGCCGTCCTATAGAGCTCACTCTAGTTCATACACCCGCCAAGGCGGATGGCAAGGCTCCCGAGGAATATGGCGAGTTCCCAAGTCTTGGACTGGGGAAGATCACCAACTTCGCCCACATTCAGCAAACCCTGACTGACCTCAACCTTGCCGTCCCCTCCTCCGAAGCCGTCTCTAACGACCCCATTGACCTCCGCATCTACAGCCCCAACGTTCCTGACCTCACCCTCATCGATCTACCTGGCTACGTGCAAATCTCATCCATGGACCAGCCAGAAACACTTAAGGAAAAGATCGCAGGTCTATGTGAGCGGTACATCCGGGAGCCCAATATTATCCTCGCGGTTTGCGCAGCAGACGTAGATTTAGCAAATTCTCCCGCCTTACGAGCGAGCCGAAAGGTTGACCCCTTGGGCCTGCGGACAATTGGCGTTATTACGAAGATGGATTTGGTGCCACCTGAACAGGGCGCGACGATTATTGCAGGGAACCGTTACCCCTTGCACCTAGGATATGTGGGCGTCGTCGCCAAATCAGCAGGGAAGAAGTCCATGTCGCAGTCTGCAGGTGCCGTTGCGAAACGGAGCGAGAATGATTATTTTGGCAACCATCATGATTACTTTGGTGCCTCATCCTCGCTAATGGTCGGCACTGATACTCTCCGGCGGCGTCTGATGGAAGTGCTCGAATCTTCCATGGCGTCTTCGCTGCACGGAATCACCAATGCGGTACAGCTCGAGCTCGAAGAGGCCACCTACCAGTTCAAAGTGCAATACAATGACCGGCGCATCACCGCCGAGTCGTACGTCGCTGAAACGGTAGACATGTTAAAATCTCGGTTCAAAGACTTCACTACGCAGTTCCGGAAGCCGCAAGTGCGTGAGAAGCTGAAGATGATGCTGGACGAGAAGGTGATGGATGTACTGGAACAGCTGTATTGGCTGGACAAACGGACGCCGGAGCTCGGTGTGCTTGCTGCGGACGCGAAGGTGAAGCCTCAGGATGTGGAACCGTATTGGCGACATAAGCTTGAGGCAGCATCTTCTCTACTCACGAAATCTGGCGTTGGCCGCGACTCCACTCTACTTGTTGCTGATGGTCTGCGTGCTCTTATTGATTCGATTGTGTCTGGAGACCCTTTCACGCACCACCCTCGAGCAGCTGAAAGACTGGTGCAGTTCTCGCATATGATATTGCGAGAGCGCATTGGCGTGACGTCGGACCAGGTTGAAAACTGCATTAAGCCATTCAAGTATGAGGTAGACGTTGATGAGCGGGAGTGGGAGCAGGGACGTGGGCGCGCAGCGGAGCTATTTCAGATAGAGGTGGCGATGTGCGAGAGCAAGCTGAAGGAGATCAAGAAGAAGGTTGGCGGGGGTCGAAGGCTCAGTAGCCTTTTGGGTTATGTCCGGAGCTTGGAGGAGCAGGCAAAAGAGAGGAAAAACAGACGGCTGGCAGGAGAAGAGGACGTGCAAGAGGAGCCGGAGGCTGAGTCGTATCGGTATCCCCCAGGGCAAATTCTTGATGGTGAGATTCTACGATGGGTTGTTGGACCGTACATTGATGATGCGTTCACAGCTCGACACGCTATATTGTACAACGATAGGTTGTCCATTCTTAAGCTTCGCCTGGCCGCGCTCAAGTCAAAGCGGTGTAAAGCAGGCCCCGAGAGCGATGTGCTATGTCCTGAAGTCTTCCTGAATGTGGTCGCCGACAAACTTGCGTACACCTCCACAATGTTCATTAACATTGAATTGCTGGACCACTTCTTTGACCAGGTAACCTTGTCGGATCAATAGTGAACCATATACTGACGGTGTATGTTCAGCTCCCCCGAGGAATTGATTCACGTTTAATATACGACCTCGACCGCAAGGAAATTGAGGAGTTTGCTAGAGAAAACCCTGTTGTCAGACGCCACCTTGACTTACAAGAGCGTAAAGACAAGCTCGAGGAAGTAAGTAAAACGATAGTACTTTCCCACATTCGACTGATGACGCTGCCAGGTTATGAAACAGCTGAATAGCTTGTCGACTCTTCGGACAGATACTCAACCCGCGCCACGTCGACAACGTGGGCTTTTTGGAGGGATGTTCTAATCTCAAGATTTGGACCTCTCACTTTCCTAGCTTGTACGGATATGTTCATATATATGTAATAATCACCACTCCACATCTACACATTGCAATGCGGAAGGATGGTATTAGTTACCCAAAGTAAGAGATAGGCAGAACTCTACAGTTTCGCCTTTTCCTTGGCCATCTAGGGAACAGGTCAATCCTGGCTTTATTTACAGCAATATAACTGTTCACCTGAAGGACGGCGGCCAGTTTCGTAGCCAGCATAATGTTACCCTTTGCCTTCAGCTTGCCAGTGAGGAAAGCTTTCTGACCGTCCATCTATTTTGCCACGTATTACTATGATTAGTGATTCACATTCTGAATGGACCACTATGATACAAACCTTGCCTGCAGCAAGCTGCGAGAATGTATCATCCGACATGATGAGTGTGACGTCTGCTTTGGGTGAGGCAAGCCCCTTCAGGATGGCACCGTTCTTTTTCAAGTCAATCGTCCACACAGCCTCCTTCTTGTCGTCGTTCGTTATTCGGAGCTCGAAGATGCCTTTGGTCTATAAAGCATCGTATTATACGAGTAATGAGGCTTGTGATTCGAGGTACACACTTTCTGTACTTGTGCTTTTCGCTGTGCATCGGTGAAACCGCCGAATGCAGCGTGAAGGTCGACGAAGATGTCTGAGGCCTGGAGGCGTATTCCATGCTAGTAAGTAAAGGTATCATAAAGAATGGGCGTATTCGGTGACCTTAAAACCGTCAACTTTGATGTCAGACATAGGATGGAGGATGGTATGAAAGTTAATTGCTGTCTTGTGGGGTGACAGGTGTAATAATCATATGACACTTGCAAACTCCTTATAGGAAGCAATTAATAGTCAATTGCACCCGAACAAACCTCAAGTAATGCTGTGACAAATTTGTCGCGAGGATGGTCATCCAGCTCTTCCACAAACGCCGACATAAATGGTTCACCATTCGATTGTGCCAGTGGGTCCTATGGGATCAGTCGCGCGATGTTAGCCACCATGATATGCAATATTCTTACGGAAACTCGGAACATTTAGGTGGCACCCCCCTAACGAGCGACACCCTTGAAGTCGCTTCTCTGCTCCATTTTGGCTCGCTCGCTCTGGCATTCAACTGCTCACCCTTCGTGTCGTACCTTGGCCAACTGCTCATCCGCACCGCTGGTCATACTGCTAGGAGATGGATGTGTGGGAGTGGCGAACTTGGTGGACATACTATGACAATGATATCATTATGTTCGTGCTGGATATACCACCACCCAGTGCTAAGATCACCGAAATGAAATCGAGAATGATGATATCCGTTCCTGCTTTGATTGACTGTGAGTATTTTTACACGAAGAAAGGCAAAATTCGACTCACGGCAACTGGATTACACGCACGTGCACCAATATTCTCTTGTAGACCTAGATAATCGATCATGAAACCTCAACTTCTCCAATGACATCGACCTGGAATACGCCATTGATGCGATGGTCAAACCTGTTGAGGACATCTTCGCCGCAATCGGGTAAACCTGCATGAGAAATTCCCTGTCTCGACGTCGCCATCTCGCCTACAAGCTGACATTAAAATTCGACTCCCGAGCTTATGCCAGTGTTGGTGCCTTCATGTCCATTCTTAAGCGCGGTTGGAACTACGCCGGCAGGCCATCTTTAGCATTTGGACGACGAGTCTTAGGACCAGGGACTCAAGATCTTTTTAGTCCTCGATGCCCAAGCTCGCTCATGCCCGTCATAGCACAGTTATAAACACGGTACAACGTATCCCTAAATAGGGCTTCAGTAGAACTATCCGTTTCCGTACCTCCCTCGTCGAGAACAAGTAAAGAGCATGCCCCTCCAAATTCATCACTGGCCCACAAATCATTGTTGTTTTTCGCCATCAACCCAGACATCTACCTTTTCATCATAGAAAGCGACGTAACCCGCCATCTGACCACACTCAGGCTGCGGAGTACGATAGTACCACACAATATCTTTGTGTACATCTCCGTTCGGCAGCTGAACGTTGTAATAAGCTGCTACCCCCTATCGAACAATGCAGTGTCAATCCAACATGATCAGATAATCGAATGAAGGGGGGAAGCCCACCTTGTAAGGACACTCCGTAACTGTATCAGACGGCCTGAGAAGCTCAACGCGGACATCCGTGAGAGGCATATACGTCCTCACGCGAAGTCCCGTTTCGAATAACAGACGAGGGCGATTCGTCGATGCGAGTTCGACACCGTTGACCGCGATGCGTACGTGGCGAGAAGATTGTAGTACATCTACGCGCTTTGGGTTGCCATCGATTATTAGCTTAACCTCTCAATGTCAACGTGGGTTGAGGGAGACTGACCTTGTAAGGGTCCTTGGGATGAACATAAACCCGCTCATCCTCTTCGAACCACGCATCGGCAGCTGCAAAATTGATCTTGAGTAACCCAGCCAAATCCTTGGTGTCGCTCGCTTGGTCTGTGAACACAGTCACAGCGTCCCTTGCTTCGCGTTTACCGACGACCAAGTCATACACCTTTGTTCCGCGCTCTTTGTTATCGGAAGATTCGCGGAGGTACGATGGGTTCAGATCGGACGTGGAGAAGAAATAGGTTGGGTAAAAAGGTTTCTCCCAACTATATCATGTATGAGATTAATAGTAGGTTCTCAGATCTGATATCGGATACTTACACAAGTTTTGCATGCCTTGTGTCTACTACGTACTTTCCCCCGAAAAGCACTCTTACGCGCTTCACGGAGGGTTCGATGTGAGGTGGAGCAAATGGAGGAGCTGTGAATGACATGACTGTTGAAAGAACGAGCGGTCAAGCTGACAGGGGTCTTAGTAATAAATCAGCACAGGGGCTTGCAGAAATTTACGAGCTAAAATTTGATAGAGCAAACCTAGCATGTTACAGTGATCAAAGGACAAGATATGAATGTAAAAAAAAAGAAACATAAATGAGGACTACATGTTCACCCATTACTCAGATTCATCGTCATCCGCATCCTCGAGCCACTTCAAGAACGGCTCGCTAGCCTTCCTCACTTTCTTGCTCGTCTCCTTATCGACGTACTTCTTGCTGACATGAGTACCCCACTGAGTCACCACGTCTTCTTCCAAGACGTCGATCTGATACAAAGCCATGAGAATTTTTGGGACGGAAGGGATGAGCTCGGGGTGAGTGAGCCCGACAAGACGCTCGATTCCACCCAAGAGAGCTTTCTGGTGCTTCTCGGAGGTGACCATCTGCGCATTAAGTTAGCAAGACCCGCGTCGAACAGAAAGAGGAAAACAAACCTTTGCGAGCAAGGCCTTGTACGTATCAATTTCCTTCGCAACCTCTTCGGTGAACAGCGCTTGAACAAGAACGAGGACAGTCTTGTGTTTCTTCTCGACGCCAAACTCCTGGGCCTTCTGGTAAATCTGCACGGCACTAACGCCTGCTTCGCCCTTGTGCTCTTCCACCCAACGACCAAACTGGGCGTAAGGGCTGTTCACATCATCATCACTGCCTTCGTCATCTCCCAAGCCACCAGCAGGCGTAATGGACAGTCCGCTAATCTGATTTTCCAACGCCTTAGCGCGAGCCTTGACAGCCTCGGGAGAAGTATCAGCCGACCAATCTTGAGCTGCAAGCTTGGTTTCTGTCGTGAGCTCAGCGGCTTCGGCTTTGATCTTCTTGGTAAGCTCGTCATCGCTATCACCACCAGAACCGCCACCGTTTTCGTCACCAGGGACAGATGGAGCTGACGCGTGTACTCCACCGCCATTTCCATTGGTCTCGCCCTTTGCACCCTTCTTGCTCTTCTTGGGGTTCTTAGGAGGGTTCTTCAGAATAAAGGTGACGAGCTTATGCTTCATGTCGACGTCCGTTCTCTCACCACAAGCTTTGCAATCCCTGACGACATCCTCGTTGCGACCGCTCTTGAGGATGACAAGATCCGTCTCAGGGTTCTTGCATGAGCGACAAAGGACAAACTTGTCGATGAAGACGTCAAGCAGTTCCCTGAGGCGAGAAGCGTCATGAGCGCCGTTTACGATATAGCGCTCATTCTTGTCATCAGAAGAGGTCTGTGCCCCGAGCTCACAGCCGAAGAATTTGGTAGGGTAGGTGGGAGGGCGAGATAGAGCACGAGCGACATCTGCCATGTTGGGGACGACGGTTTTGATACCATTGCCTTTGCCTTCAATCTTTGTGAGAAGAAGGGGCATGCGGTAGCGGTAGAACTTGTCATCGACATCACGACGGATATTCACAATTCCTGCGGAAGCCATGCTGGGCAGATATATTTAACGCTGTTATATGGCCTAGTCAATATGACAGCATGACGCAGGCGACGGAAACGACATACAGTACTTATGGACTTTCTCCGAAACAAACACGTATTTGCCGATTTATTGAGTGGAGGTCGAAGCATGAAATAAAGTCTTCTGTTTTCTCCTCGAGTGGGACAGAAGATAGAAAAAATTTGCGTTTGAGAAGCAATCGTGGGCTAGGGGAAAGACCGCGAAATTTATAGGTTATGGGCTTTGGGTTTGAGTAGACAAAGACTGTAAGAAGACTTTGTGGTTGGTGGTTATGGGCAAGTCTAGTAAAAGGAAGCAAATTTATGGGTGCCTATTTGTTCCGCTCCCGGAAGTTACCGGATGACTAAGTACAGGTCCGCTGCCGTTGACACGTTTGCGCCAGCTTGTGTGTCGTGGACGACCAATTCCGAGTTCCTGAACAGATCAGACGCAGGTCCAGTAACTCAAGTACCACATATGATTCTGCAGCGCCAGTCGCTCAGACTGCGGTATAGAGACTTCCCAGCAAGAACCCCCCAGCGTAAATAACGCTTCGGCACCAAGTCTCTGACCCGCCAAAATGCTTCGAGGCACGGAAATGTCTGTACTAACATCTAAACCATATTTTATGCCGCGAAAGCATCGAGCTACGAGCACCATATGAATTTCTCAATGAAGGTGCGTTTCGCTGGCTCACTCATTAGCTCTGCATACATTGACTGCACATGTACTCAGGTCATATCGTTGGCGCCTATTTGTTCCGCCCGTGGCGGCGTATTGACTGTACCCGTAGTCGTGAGTGATGTAGTTCTTCCGCAAATGATGTTTACCCGACCATATTGGATGTGCTGTATTCCATATCGCCATATATTTCACACCCATGTACATGCGCATGCGCGTTGTGCAGGCATTTTCCTAACTTGGAGGCGTCAATCTCAAATTTTGTGGGTCACCGGTTATTCCGCACAAATGTTTTCGCATGATAAAACTAGACTCCTGGCAGCAACCTTGTGGATCAAACGACCATGCTTCAGGAACGTTTCGAGATATATCATCACCTTCATCATGTGGTGGCCGACGAAACCTGACGGATTGCGAAAGAAACAGAGTGGAACTGCCATCATTCTGTTCGACTTTGTGGGGGCTATCGTGCAACAGTCTCGGTGAGAGCGTGAGAGAGAATGTTTGCATTGACTGGATGCAGATAACCACTTGGGCGGAGTCCTGATAGGGACACCCCGGCCATGATAGCGGGCGAACTCGCACTGCCCCGGACTCAGTAGGTAGGTACCAACTTTCAAATTTCAGGACCACTGGAGCAAAAATGTAGCTAAGCACGTAGTAATGTAGATAAGCGAAAATTGAAAGAGCTATAAAGTAAGCTGCGAAAATCCAAGACGGACATTGAAGGACAGATGGTAGCGGGTAGGGAAAAGAAAAGCAGGAGCCACGTTTGAGTGTCATGTCATGTCTGAGCACGACGCCACTGGTATGGAGTCTGGACTCTGGAGACAAGAGCAGTCACGTGCTGCACTGATACAGTCCTTCAAGTTAGTCTAACCATACGCTCGTGCATCGCTTCGAATTCAGGATAGACCACCAAAATTTTGTACTTGTATTTTGTCATCTTGTCCACTGCAGAAAAATAGCTGTTGCAGGTCATTGAGAGTGATCATGAAAGTCGGCAATATTAATAATATTAATACTGTTCCCCAGAATTTAGAAGTGACAAGCTGTGCCACATCCAGAAAGGGGAATGGGAAATGACAAAGGTTTACACGCCGCTCGCCAAGCCTGCCTCACTTGCTCCACTCCTTTCTTTGCTGTGACCGGCGACGACCAACTACCATTTTCCCTCACGACTATGAAATACATAGAATACCCTGAGTTATCACGCCTCTCGCAAGCGCTCACTCACGAGGGCCCAGAATGCTCCGTGCACACTCGTATTGAAGCATATAGCTGCAAGAACATCAAACGCGACAAGAAACTCTTCAAATCCCTTGAGCATGCCTACAACGACGAGCTCTCCCATTCGCCGCCACTTCCTTCATGGCTTGACCGCGAGCCTGAGCTCACCCCGTTTGGCCCTATGGACAAGCAGGCATCTCGCAAGACACTCTACCTTCTCATAGCCACCCTCAACATCGCATTCCCCGACTATGAGTTCTCAGATGTTAGACCCGCTCACTTTAACAAGGAGAAGAATGGCGCGAGCGTGCTTAATTCGCTCAGCACAACCCTTCTCTCTCCTCATCGTGCCGGCATGAGCGCACCACGCACATACTCGGCTTATCCTCCCACGTCGTCCACTTTCTTCCCTTCCTCTGTCCCAACCCACTCCTCGTCACCTCTGCATCACATAGTGCCCAGCCCCCATGCACCACCTCAGATAGTTTCTGGCACACACCCAACCTTGTACCGTATATTGGACGAGGTCATCGGTCTTTCAGATTGCCAAGTCTTCTCATACTCCCCAGATATCGATTCTGATCCCCACGCCAATGACTCTGACGACGAGGATGATGTCGCGTCTGTGGCAGACGAGGATTCGTCCGACGACCCAGACGATGAACCCCCTTTTGAGTTTGATGACTATGACGTCGACGAGTTCTTCCCGGATGCTAGCATCTCGAGACCCACTTCCATGTCCCTGCGAAATCGGATACCATTCCGGCACAACAGCGGGAGCACGAGTAGTGGCGAATCGCCGGAGCGCAGTACCTTTGCGCGTGTGCGGTTAAGGCGGCGTTGTGGTGCACTCTTGTGGTCCTCGCACTGGTTCTTCCTTAACCCCAAGCTGAAACGAATCGTCTTTATATCCGTATGGGCGCACACGAAGAACGCGCATATGAGATGGGATGACGAAGATTGGTCCGAGATGGGAATGGGCAACGAAAGTTACAGTGGCACCGGCTCTGTTCCAAAGAATGAACGGTTCTTTGGATGGGAAGGTGGTGTCGGCGCAGGAGCCCGAGCGATGGGTCTCAGTGCGTCTGCTTGATTGGTGAGGCGCCATCCTGGCAGGGTTTTCGACGAGTGCTCATCTCTTGGTCAGCATCTCGATGCTTGGTCAATTGACCCTTGAAACAATTTCTCTTGCGACCTTCTTGTGATTCGAGTTTTAGCCGTTAACCGGCCTTTGAGCCTCAGCAGCAGCAGCCTTGGATGCCCTGTACGATATTGTCGTTTACGTTAGCTTCTGCATGCACGACTTGGAGGAGTCAGTGGATTCGCATACTATGTCTCTTACTAATATGGTTTTATACTGCCGCAGTGCTGGCGAGTGGGTAGTTTTTGTATCAGTATTTATAACTTGGATTCTTGAAGCTTTCTCGTGGATGTGAACGATGGGAATGTTGTGATGAGATACGAGTGGCGATACAGTCGTTTGAGTCAAGGCTGTACTCAAAATGACTCGTAGTGGTAAACAACACAGTCACATCGACAGTTGTGCTTCACCAGCCCGCACTTCAAGCTTCAGTACTCAGTGCTCAGTGCTCATAAAGTACTAGTAGCCTAGAAAACAGATAGGTCGATCAGTCAACGGTAGAACACAACGAGATCCGCACATCGTCGTAGGCCTGAATTGTGTTCGCAAGTCATCTTCAGACTTCAGTCTTCCATGTGAATCATAGATCTGTTGAACCCTCGTCCGACCGCTCGAGCACAGTCGCGATCGGCTTTACCACTGCACACTTACATGCAGATCGCATCCATCATAATGTGATTAACAACAATCCGGATCATCACAGTTACAAGGACTTTACGATGGCAGAACGTGGTGGATGGTGGAAAAAGTTTAAGATGAAATAATCGATTGGAAAATCGATATCGATGGTGATTTTGTGATGTCACATGCATTGGTTGCTAAATGTTGTGAGACCATGTGCGCGAGGACCCCTGAATGTGGGTCACAATGCCTGATGCGATTTTCGAGCATTTGATGGTTTTATGTCAGCAATCTATCCCACTTTTTGTTTCATTTCCGGGTGTTTGGCCTCAAATTCACCCAATTTCGTCCGGACCCAACCTTATTCACTGGTGGGCAGGTGCTTTTGGGCTAGATACTAATTGACTCCTGATCAGTGCAAGTGCGGGTGGGCTATTCACCGACATCCACCAGTGATTATAATACAGCAAGAAATGGGTTTGTATACATAAACGTCGCCTTAAATAAACTTTGAAGCGTCATATGTTCAATAAATACTACGACGGATTCTCGACCAAATTTCTCCTCCCTGCAAAATGCTCGGCAAACGTTTCCCTACACAATACCACTAGTTGATATTTGTACGTGCTCCTGGAAGACAATTGAATTCATGCTAGTGTCTGCGTCGGAGCCGGCAACAAGTTTTGCGTGATACTCTCGAACGCTAAGGATCAGGCGTGGTCCCAACACAAACACCTGCACGGCCGTGAAAACAGTAAGAATACCATAGAGTATCGTATTTTCAATAGAATTTGAAGTCTAGAGAAATAATGAGCAGTAGGTATGAGCAGACGTCAACGACAGGTCAGCGCACCAAAAACACTGGAGAGAGACTAATAAGCTGGAAGCAAGAGACACCGGCAAAGCTAGCACGTGCGGAATTTGAGCAGGAAAAGATAACCACGTTCTCAATTACAAGCTCACCTCGCAAAATAAAGCACGTGAGATTGTATCAGTACTCTGAAACAGTCCCCGATGGTCGATCCTGTCGATGGGCCGAGGCGTCGCAGGTCACGGAAGTGTTTTACAGCAATCCAGACCGAAAGACACAGCGCAACGACCTCCCAAACAGTGTTGAGCATCCAGACCATTGAGGCCAGAAGCTGGGCATCCCCCTCATAGCTAGTACCGCACATATGCACGCCAGAGAGTATCAGCTCCTCTGGCGTTTGTCCAATGAGCTGTGTTCTGCAACTCAGCAAGTAAAACTCACCTGCTACCATATACTTGAGTCCTATTGCCGCGAGTACCACACAGGCGATGTTAACAGCCAGGAAGATAATAACTAGGAAGAGAAGCATGGTTCTGGATCCTTGATACATGGCATGTAACCGAGCAATCATGATGACTTACAGCATCTTTTAGTCGGGTCAATACCACTGAGATTTTGCAGCTCACCGCCCAGCATGGCAGCCATGACCACATTTGTCGAATTTATTGCGTAATCCAGAATGTTGCCTGAAATACCCAATCAGTGACCACCTCGTACTAGAATCAGACGCTGGACTCACAACTGTGTAGTCATTATGTTGAATCAAGGTCAATGA